>JAUNZO010003660.1:0-89888 GCA_031894775.1 Chloris gayana
GAAAATGATGGAATTTGAAAGAAGCAATCTGTAGCAATTGGATATTGAAGGAAATAACGAAGAATCAGATAGTGAACTCTTGCATTATTTGAAAGGAGTTCAAATGATCCAAGAGTCGGGGCTATACTCAATTGGCGCGCTTAGCCGGCGCACCGTGAGAAAGATAAGCTATGATTACCTAATTAGGTGATATAGAAGGTGAAAAACAATAATTTTTTCGGGCTTCTTGTTAAAGCACTTATGAAGAAAACAGAATGAATTTGTAGCAGATTGGAGTTCTTTTAATTTTACCATGAACAAAGACCAACCGCAGTAAGACTCGATTGGTTTTATTCAAGGTTAAATCAAAAATTACTCGGGGCTGCTGTCGTATACTTGTGTTATGGATATACATATGATGAAGAAATAGATACGCAAAGATATGGTAGCAAATCGTAGAAGATACAGATAAAGGCGATAGGCAACAGATCGGGATAATAGAAGAACCCGTAGACCGGTATGGAAACAAGGCGGATACTAAGACCGGTATACAATGACGTGGGAAGCAAGTCATAAAACGATTTGTAGTCTGATTAGGACTCGGATCAATAAAGAAAGTTAGAGATAGAATCCCATATATGTAATTCATGTAATCGGCTAGGACTCGATTGTAACCCTAGCTCTCCCGGACATATAAGGCGGAGCAGGACCCCCCCCCCGTAAAAGGATCTAAGACTTCGCAATTAGCAAATCGCTAAAGGCAATACATAATATACAGGACGTAGGGTATTACTCTCGATTCGAGGGGCCCGAACCTGTCTAAAATCGCGTGTTACCGTGTGTTCCGTGTGTTGCACCATCGAATTCCACGCTCGTGAGGGACCGGGTAGTACTAGTGCCGAGTTTAAGACTCGACAATGGAGCATAGTCACTCGCTTCCATAAGTTTTCCATGGGATTAAACAGAAGAACACAAAAAACATACGGGGTCAATCAAAGATGCTTCTCCAAAACTACAATAATTGGATAAGAACTGAACTCATAAAGCAAGCCCCATGGTATGATCATATATGGGAAAATCCTTGGAATCTAAAACTTGCACTATTCCTCAATTCTTTGTTTTAACCAAATAGATATTTGCTTTCCTTTACTCCTATTGTATTGGTCCCTTCCTAGTTGTCTTCACTGACCAAACACAAGTAAGTAGTCACCTGTACCACAAGAAAATTTATGTTTTATACAGTGCTGAATTACTAGTGTGTTCAAGTCCACGATCTCTTGTAACAAACTCACATACACCGCGTAGTGTTTAGTTTGCATGATGCCATGACAAGCCCATCATTTTTTTCTACACGAGCACTGTCTTTTCACGGTGCCTTAGCACGCACAATGTCTTGCCCACGCTCTCTTGTAACAAACTCACATGCACCACGTAGCGTTTGGTTTGCATGATGCCATGACAAGCCCACCTTGTTTTTCTACATGAGCACTGCCTCTTCACGGTGCCTTAGCACGCACAATGTCTTGCCCACGCTCTCTTGTAACAAACTCACATGCACCGCGTAGCGTTTAGTTTGCATGATGCCATGACAAGCCCACCTTTTTTTTCTACACGAGCACTGCCTCTTCACGGTGCCTTAGCACGCACAATGTCTTGTCCACGCTCTCTTGTAACAAACTCACATGCACCGCGTAGCGTTTAGTTTGCATGATGCCATGACAAGCCCACCTTTTTCTTCTACACGAGCACTGCCTCTTCACGGTGTCTTAGCACGCACAATGTCTTGCCCACGCTCTCTTGTAACAAACTCACATGCACCGCGTAGCGTTTAGTTTGCATGATGCCATGACAAGCTCACCTTTTTTCTTCTACATGAGCACTGTCTCTTCACGGTGCCTTAGCACGCACAATGTCTTGCCCACGCTCTCTTGTAACAAACTCACATGCACCACGTAGCGTTTAGTTTGCATGATGCCATGACAAGCCCACCTTTTTTCCTACACGAGCACTGTCTCTTCACGGTGCCTTAGCACGCATAATCTCTTGCCCACGCTCTCTTGTAACAAACTCACATGCACTGCGTAGCGTTTAGTTTGCATGATGCCATGACAAGTCCACCTTTTTTTCTACACGAGCACTGCCTCTTCACATTGCCTTAGCACGCACAATGTCTTGCCCTCGCTCTCTTGTAACAAACTCACACGCACCACGTAGCGTTTAGTTTGCATGATGCCATGACAAGTCCACCTTTTTTTCTACACGAGCACTGCCTCTTCACGGTGCCTTAGCACGCACAATGTCTTGTCCACGCTCTCTTGTAACAAACTCACATGCACCGCGTAACGTTTAGTTTGCATGATGTCATGACAAGCCTACTTTTTTTTCTACACGAGCACTGCCTCTTCACGGTGCCTTAGCATACACAATGTCTTGCCCACGCTCTCTTGTAACAAACTCACATGCACCACGTAGCATTTAGTTTGCATGATGCCATGACAAGCCCACCATTTTTTCTTCTACACGAGCACTGTCTCTTCACGGTGCCTTAGCACGCACAATGTCTTGTCCACGCTCTCTTGTAACAAACTCACATGCACCGCGTAGCATTTAGTTTGCATGATGCCATGACAAGTCCACCTTTTTCTTCTACACGAACACTGTCTCTTCACGGTGCCTTAGCACGCACAATGTCTTGCACACGCTCTCTTGTAACAAACTCACACGCATCGTGTAGCGTTTAGTTTGCATGATGCCATGACAAGCCCACCTATTTTTTCTACACGAGAACTGTCTCTTCACGTTGCCTTAGCACGCACAATGTCTTGCCCACGCTCTCTTGTAACAAACTCACAAGCACCGAGTAGCGTTTAGTTTGCATGATGTCATGACAAGTCCACCTTTTTTTCGTACACGAGCACTGCCTCTTCACGGTGCCTTAGCACGTACAATGTCTTGCACACGCTCTCTTGTAACAAACTCACATGCACCACGTAGCGTTTAGTTTGCATGATGCCATGACAAAGCCCATCTTTTTTTCCACACGAGCACTGCCTCTTCACGGTGCCTTAGCACGCACAATCTCTTGCCCACGCTCTCTTGTAACAAACTCACATAGCGTTTAGTTTGCATGATGCCATGATAAGCCCATCTTTTTTGTCTACACGAGCACTGCCTCTTCACGTTGTCCTAGCACGCACAATGTCTTGCCCTCTTCCTTCTCTTTCTATTAAAAAAGAAACGAGGAAGTGCCTCTTCACGTTGTCTTAGCATGCATAATGTCTTGCCCTCTTCCTTCTCTTTTCGTTGAAAAGGAAACGAGAAGTGTGAGTCTTCCTCATAGATCTCATTTCACATTCCTCTTTTCCATTATCTTCAATCTATCTCTTAATCTGACAGCGCCCATGCCGTCAAAGGAGGACCCTATGTTGTCATCGGCGGAGAGCCCGTATCGCCTCCGAAGGAGTGTACGTCATGGGAGGAGAGCTCACTTTGGTGAAGGTGGGCCTCCCACCACTGTGCGTGCCTTGAAAGGCAGGAGAAGCCCCCGTCGTCGCTCCACTCACCAGAAGAGGAGGCAAGACTCACGTAGCCAACGTCCATTTTATGGAAAGGAGGTCGATCTCCAAGGTGAATTTTTTTATTCAAACCAAGAACATTTTTTAGTTGAAACTTTCTATTTTTGAGTAGCGTATTTTAGTCCAACCTTAAAATACTTTGAATATGCGGTGAATCTTTTAAATCCTTGAACCTGATAAGAATTATTTTATTTGACTTGAAAATCCTCATATCCAAGTAGGAACCTTTCGAATCCAAAATTAAACTTTCAAATCTGAAAATTGGATTTCTTTTAGGCATCACACATAGGAGATGACCTAATATTGAGTTTTGATGTTTGAAATGGAGTGTTTATTAGTTGGGCCTTTTTCTATATATTTTTTAAGAAGGAAACTATATATTAGCATTTTGTAAGTGCCTGATCTAAGTTATGTAAATGCAAGTTATTACTTAATCCATTGGATGAGACTATAAGAGGTGGTATGACTTACGAGATCATATTTATTTAAGTTCGGTAGAAATTCTATATATTTAGTAGAAGTCTTAAGTCACTTCACTTTTTGCAATTTGCTTTATAGTTTTTTTAGTCCCAATAAATTCTATGTGCTAAAAAGTTAGTATTACTTTCTCATCTTAAATTTATGATGAAATATTTAATATATAATCTCCCTAGTTCAAATTACACTGGATTTATGCCTTGTATACTTTTTTTGATTCTTTAAGCCTTGTATACTTAAGATTGATGAACTGAGTAATTGATAAGTATACAAGATAATAGAAAGGGGTAGCTGAGTCACCGACGATGGCCCCGGCAGAGCTGTATTATTGGTGCCGCATAGTACAGTTGTACGCGTGAAATTCGTTAGCCCCGCAATTAATCCCTCCAAAAGATGACATGGGCGCGTCATGTGAACGGTAAGAGAAAATGGGATTTTGCTGAAAAATAGAAAAGTTGCTATTAATAATCCTTCCAAAAGATGACATGGCCACGCCTTGTGAACCCGGAGGAGAAAATGGGATTTTTGCTGAAAAATAAAAAAAGAAATGGAGTCTGTTGAATCATGTGAACGCTGACGAAAAAGGTAAATATCTCACCCACCAGCTTTACAGTCACCACCTGCAGTTACCGGGAAATTAGGCATAAAGGTCGGGAAAATGGGCTAAAGAGAGTAACAGCTGCGAATTCTGCGTATTTTCGGCCCCTCTTGTGCAAAAGCACCTCCTTACGATCCCTCTATAATCCTGCGGCCTTGAGCATTTTCTTTCCGCTGGTCCAGTCTCTCTCCAAGTCTTCTCTACTACAGTAGGATTTAGCCAAGAATTCAAAGAGATTGGGAAAAATTGGGGGAGAAGTTTTGCATAAGGAAGAGGAATTCGGTGTCTCCTTGCCGTGCTGGTTGATAATTTTTTCCGGATCTTTTAGGGTTTATCTTGGGGTTTTCGTTTTCCCCGCCGTGTATTTCGTTGAGGAAATTTGTGCTGTAATTCCGATTTTCTGCGCTACTGTGGAAAATTCGATTCTTGTTAGGGAAAAGAAAAGGAAAAGGGAAAACCAGAAAATAAAAATAGAGGGCCGGATTTGTACCAGGACTTCTTCAGGTGCACCCGAGTAGGTACACTTCTCCAGTTTTTACCAGCTCATTGATCTCGCCAAATTCCTCCTCTGCGCGTCGAGCTTCGATTTTTTGAGATCATGGGGATTGTTTAGGGTGCCTGGGCTGTTGAATCTTGGGGCGCTGGGTTGTGGAGGGAGTATTTCTTAGTTGCTCCGTGTTGTGCTTGCGAGCAGGTGCCATGTCGGCGGCGGCTGCGGGTGAGGCCGCGTTCGGCGGCGGCGTGGAGAAGGGCCCCTGCAGCAGCCCAACCCCAACGCCATGCTCTACACGCACAACGGCGTCACCTACAGCAACACCGCCGTGCCGGGCGCCTACCAGCGGCCCGCCGGCGGCAATGCCGCCTCACCAGCGGCGGCGCGCGCCCCTCTCCCGGCTCCATAGGGAGCGGCGAGTCGTTCAAGCGCAAGCGCGGCCGCCCGCGCAAGTACGCCCCGGATAGCGTCTTGCCGCTGGCCGTCATTCCGGCGTCGCCGGTAGCTGCTAGTTCTCCTTCAGATGGCGCTGGTGCGGCGCCCACGCTTCCTCCTGGCTTCTCTCCCACCATGGAGGGTGGAGGTGCTGCGGCTCCAGATGCTTCCCCTGCTAAGAAGATGGGCCGAGCCAAGAAGCTGCAGCCGCAGAGGGCACCTCAACAAGGTATATGCTCTTCCCTTGTTTTTATGCTGTAGCAGCAGTAGCAGTAGCAAAGAAAATGGTTGGGAAGCATTGATGGATTTGATGGTATTTCAGTTCATAAAAGTATGTATATACTTGTAGCACTATGGAATGGGGGCACAGGGAGCACCATGTCTAGTATTTTTATTTCTTGTCTCCTGCTGATGCCGGTCGATGGGGATTGAGTTTGGGTCAGGGAATAACACTTGTGTTAATGACCGTTATGCCCCTGCTACTTGCTAGGGATTCTGTAAAAAAACTGGAACTAAACTCATAGGAGTTCCTTTCTTGCTATTCATGAATAACTTATATGAGATTTTTTTCACTGCTCGATTAATTTGGACTAGAATTCCTTTCCAAGTCATATAGTAACAACTGCTTGTTCTGCTCGCAAGCCTGAAGTACTTGCTTCAATTCAACTACTCTGCAGTCTGCACTTAGCGTAACTGTAAATACATACTTACCAGTCTATTATGGTTCCTGAACTTGAGGGCTGTTGGCTCAAGCTGTTCGATATCTGGTAGTGTTTTTTTTTCCTTATTTTTTGTAGAGCGGAAAGCAGTATGTGTCTCTTTGTCCAGTTGGATTGTATCCGACTGTTTGCTTTTCGCGCCAAATCTATTTCTCATGCATGGCTGAATTGCTGAAGACATACAATTATTGTCAAGTTTTCATTAATGTCTGTTGTTTTCATTTACTCCAGAAGTTTACCGAGGATTTGAAAATATTTTGATAATTAATTTGATTACCATGGATGATTTGGATACCATTTGTTGCAGTCATTTTATTTCCATTTATTCCACAACTTTACCTAGGATTTGCAAATATTTTGATAATTTATTTGATTGTCATGGATGATTTGGATAGCATTTATTAGATAAAGTCGTTTCTGATTTCTGTCTTTTTCAGGAGGAGGCTCAACTGGACTGAAACCTCATATTTTCACAGTCCAAGCTGGAGAGGTACGCTGTCCTATGCTTATGGGCTCCTACAAATGTCCCCACTCACTCTTAGAATCTTGTCATCTCTTTAATATTAGAATCTCTGGCATACGTTAAATTTGCATTATTATGGTTCCATTTCACACGATATGCTTTTCCTGAGCAATGTCTTCCTTGTTTATTGCACACTAGTTAATATGCTCTGAATTGATTTTTACTTTTGGAATGATACAACTTTTTTATTTGCGTAGTTTTGGTATGATACTACATGTAGTCTAGATTGTACAAAAAATATTCTAACATAGCTTGGTTTCTCTTCTTTTTTTTGAACTCCCTTGCTTTCCCTCTCCATGAGTTTTAATTATGCTTGCACACACCACTTTATTATCCTGTTCCTGTACTACCACATACTGTAACTGCCATTTATTTTTCAAGGGCTGTTCAGCCATATAGCATGCTGGAGCTTAGCATTGATAACTAATGATATTGGAAAAGTCTTGCATTAATTAGTAGGCTATGAAACTTACTGTTATTTATACCATTTAAAAAGCTTGTATGGAAATATGCTAATTATGTGTGTAGACTGTTATGAAAATGTACTTTGATACTGCCATATGTTGTTTGGAAGATATTAATATTATAGCCTTAGAAGGACACCTCCTTACCTTTGCTACCACCACCACTTTCACGACAGCAAGCAACCGTCAGGGTTGGTCCATGGCTGATTATCTCCCACTTCCTATTCCCTGCTCCCTAAATAGCTGTCTTTTGCATGTTCCTCAATTCTCCGTTCCAGAACCTTTTTTCTTCTGCCACACCCTATTCATTCCTAGTAAGCTGCTAAATGATTATCCATGGTTCCAGGATGTCGCATCAAGAGCCATGTCATTTTCTTGTAATGGATGGGCAGTTTGTATCCTCTCAGCCAATGGTGCTGTATCTAATGTAACCCTGCGTCAAGGAGATTCTTCTGGTGGAACTGTGACTTATGAGGTTTGTAACTTCTTCTAAATTGCATATCTTACAGTTGAAACCTCTTGTTATGCTATAATTGAAAATTATGTCCCAGATCCACTGGCCAAATATAAAGAAATAAATAGAAATATGAGGGGAAAAGACATTACATTCTGTTGCAGATTTCAACATAATTGCTTTTTTTTTTTACTTACAGACTTCTAGTGAATTTTGAATAATAACATATTGCTTTCTATCCAACATGCAGGGTCGTTTTGAGATTCTCTCTTTAGCTGGCTCATATCTGCTGTCGGACAGCTCAGGGCTGAGCAGTCGAACAGGTGGCCTTAGTGTCTCTCTAGCTGGTCCTGATGGTCGTGTGTTAGGCGGTGCTGTAGCAGGACCTTTAACTGCAGCTTCTCCAGTTCAGGTTCCCCTTTTACACAGAACTCACCTTTTGCTGTTAGAGCAGCTATATCATTTCTTTCACAATAACAAATCTCGATCGGCTTGTTTCACACATCATATGCTCTGCTTCCAGTGAGGCATCTCCATCAGTAGAAACTGTAGAAATGATGTGCCAATTGATGTCAAATTATATAGTACAAATTATCATGTCTGTATGAACAAAATTGTATAGTCCACTTCCATGTTTTTCTTGCACTTTAGAGAAGTTGTCATTTTGGAGTCTCAGTAGTGACTTTTGTTTCATTATTTTGATGTTCAGGTTGTCATTGGGAGCTTTTCATCTGATGGGAGGAAGGAACCTGACTTTTGTTTTGCACCTGGGAGACTTGCGTATAGCACATTTGCACCTTCAAGCAGTCCATCGTCTAGAGGGAACCTGAATGAATCCTCTGGTGGCCATGGAAGCCCACTAAATACTGCTGGTGGCGGCTCGTTTAACAGTAGCAACCAACCAGGCTTTCCCAACTTTCCCCCATGGAAATGAACGAAGCAGATCATTTGCAGGGACTTCATTGCTGGATAGGTTGCTACTGCAGAAGGAACTGATGAGTTTCAATGTAGATTTCCCTGAACCATTCTCTCTTGTAATATCCCGTTCACCTGAAATTGCTAGGTTATGTTCCTTAATTTGTAAGTTTCATCAGAATAATGTTCTAGCATGCTGCATTAGGAACTCCAAGATGAATTTAGCCCGTGGTTAGATGGTTCTCTTTCCAATTGTTGTGTTTGCATATCCTTTTTGCCTGGTGGAGTGCGTTTGCATCTCTCTTTTCTTTTTTGTGTGTGGAAGAGTGTTTGCATATCCTTCCTTGGCTTTGGTCCAAATTTGAGGATGTGGTATGTTGATGGAAGAAGCATTTTTGTGTTCTGGCTTCGTCCTACTAACTTGTAGAGATATTCTTCCATCAACATACAACATATCCCTCAAATTAGAGGCTTGCATTGCTGCCTTGGCCAATGCTACATATGAAGGCAAGTAGAATCGTTTCTCACTCGGTCTTGAATCAGATGAAATGGTGTCTGATGGCAACAATCTGAATTGTTTCAAGGTTGAATCCAGGCAAGAGTTGTCACGGATAAAGTGTTCACAACGGGATGCTTTTAGAATGTTTGCAAGCATCTACTTCGAACCTGCAAACCATTCTTGAATAACTACAAATGCGGATGAACCACGAATCTCTAGCTCCTAAATCAGTTATCCAAAAAGAAAAGAGAAATAAGCGATATCAACAAAGCATTTCAATTATAACACTCACAGCTTTAGTAACGCACAGGCCATTGCACTCATATTCTCATAATGGCTTTAGGTTAGGACGCAATGAGTAGATAGTCGTCTGGCAGATCTGGGAAGGTTAGGTTCGCATCAGAACAAACAATATGATAGAAGCATCAAATAGATTATATAGACTAAAATAAAGGCTGTAGTAACAAACCAAATGATACCAGACAACATTAGCATAAACACATTTTGGCTGGTGTCACAAATGGAAAGTGGCTTTTCTTGTAATACAATGAAACTATTTCATAACCTCCCTGACACAACCACAAGCCATATAGATTATTTACTCTATCATTGCACCAGTAGACAGAAAAAAGAAAGCAAAAAAAGCAATGTGACTGGTGTCATCTAAGAACTCAGGCCTCATTGAACTTGAAGACGCAATCATAAAGCCGTCCTCCTAAAAATTGGGCAACTTCAGGATGCTTAACCTGAAACATGGCAAGGTAATGGAATTTTTAAATCACACTTAAAATCAACAGTTAGTCACTATCCCTCATAAGGTGCATAATGGCACAGGGAATAGAACAGCTAACCATTCCAATCTTGATCGAGTCACACTTCATTTGTGCATATAGGTTAGTTTCAATTGCTCTCCCCTATAACAGAAACCAACAGGGACTAAGTACGCCTGTCCTTTAAAGAAAAATATGTGAAAAAACAAAACGACATGGAAATACACTTACCATGCCTTCTAAGACAACCAGGTCAGCATCGTTTGCCATAAAGGCAAGTTCCGGTGACACACTAGATAGATCAATTACCTGGAAATAGAAAGCAAGTTATTTAGGTATCCGAGAAGTTGTAACAAAGCAAAGCTATGACAGTAGAAGGCATAGTAAGGTCAAATAGATTCTTACAGGCAGATCGTTACCAGAGTTGGCAACCATGAGGTCAGATGCATCCACACCTGCAAGCTTCCCATCTGCATCCTTGAGCTGAAAACAAGTGCAAAACATAAGTCAGATTCTCATGCCAGAGACGGTTTAACATATTTTCCCCTATTTACCTTGTTTATAATCTCAATCAGCTCTGGATAAGTAATATCGTTGATTGAGGGCATGTCATTGGCAGCAAGTACCACCTGCAGTAATCGAGGTAGCTATTTATTGATGACACTAATAAGAAAACAAAAACACTAAAAACCACAGTAATGATAAAAAAGCACAGTGCAAGAGTTAAATCCTTATAAAGAAAATAAAAATTGTGAGAGCGGAGGTGCAAAGCAGAAACAGCTAGTGTAAACGTGTGAAATCCACTGATCCTGTTGACTGGCAGCACTTCAATAAAGCATCCACAAAAAAGATAGATAAATAAAATCACTATGTAGACAAGCTGCCCATGTGAATTGAAGCATGCTAGTTAATGAATGTCGCACAGCAAATAGACAAACCCAATGCCTTGCAACTCCTACCTGTATATGCCCTATGTTATGCCTTTGACAAAGCTAGGGCGTAGTTCACAATTCTGAACAAGCCACCCCAAGCTAGGCTAATAAAGAACATGTCCTTCTGATGTGAATCCTCAACATAAGTGAATGGATTCAGAGTTTGACTCTTGTCCAATGCTTCTTTACACTCCAAGTTAAGAAAATTGTAAAACAAATTTATGTGTCTTTCAGATATTTTCCTGAATACAACATAGCCTTTTGTCCCAAGCAAATTGGGGTAGGCTAGAGATGAAACCCATAAGACTCAAGGAAAAGAGAAATACAAAAGGAAACACAACAGAAAAGGCAGAGTTAGGGGTAGACAGTAAACCCAAACATGAATATGTTAATAAGATCATTGCAACCTTAATATTCATGATGATGCATAATTCTTAGGGGATTGATGCAGAAAGGAGTGATGTCCTCTTTACCTCCACATCGACACTTGCAGCACCATCATTTTAGAAGGAAAGTATATGAACTCAAAGTTAAACATGGGTTCATTTGATATTAATGCTTCTAATGTTTGTCTATGGCCCCAATGCGTCCTCAAGAATTAAGGAGGTCTATAGAACAAAGAAGGTTACAATATGCTCAAGAAGCCGGCCAGTTAGTCAAAAATGGGTTTGTGCCTCAAAAAATGGGTTTGTGCCTAAGGTGTTGAGCGTTTATGTGTTTTCTCCTCTCTATTATATTCAAATATGCACTTTTGATCCCTGGAGAATTATGATCAGTATATTTGAATAAAGAAATATAGAATAAATTCAAGATAATAAAAGCTCCTATCGAAGTTAGTACAGCAGCTTTTGCACCTTCCCAACAAGAGCACTTAATTTTTCTTCAGTTATGAATGTTTCTTTAGGAGGGAGTTTATGTTCACACAGCTATCCTCCTATCTTACAAGCCAGAATGGCAGCAGTAGCCTTTCAAATACTGTATGCCAAAGCAAACAAAGCACTCATTGGCAGCCGTGGTAATTCTTACTTTAAATGTCAACATAAGCTTCATCAAACCATGCATCTGTTTATAGTGGATAGCCACCATTCATTTGAGTGCCCGTGTGATACTTTATCTCTATAAATTTATTTGCTTACATCAGGACCAAGTTAGTTGTTGGATTAGATCAGTTAAAATAATAAGTGACAGGACCGAGTTTTTACCAAACCTATATAAGGTCATGAAACTCTCATCATTTGATTAAGATAGAATGAGACCAAAGTTCCTATCCCCTTAAACAAACAAAACTCTTGTGCAGCCGCTGACATGGTCACGACATAGTCACACTGCTTGGGTTAAAGGGCTGTCTAATCTATGCCCATGACAGAATACAATTAAGGTCTCATAGCTTGATACTGATATGTTATAGTGTGGAAAATGTAACAGAAACATTTACATGGCAGGCCAACTCTTGTCCACGAATGAATCCTAGTTGTAAAAAGAAAAGCAGCAAAAAAAGACTAAGAGTTAGCACAAACCTTTGTGCCACGTCGGAGCAACTCCCTTGCAAATGGTAATATACCCAGGATGACATCAGCACCAGAGTTATCAACAAAAATAACTGCCTGCAACATTCAGTAGAAAAGAACTCAGCTGTGTAAAACTTATGTTTTCAATAATTCCTTATGAAGATGCACATTTTTTTGAATATTAATGTTTACTGTATTAATATTATTTATACACAGCTGTGAATGATGAGGGGTCATCACCTGGAGATTGTCCAGAGTTACTACTATTTACTAAATACTAATAATATAATTGATCTATGGATATAAATCAACTAAAATCTCTGCAATTCAAAATTTTGGGAAATTTGCAACTATAGACTATTCTGAAATGCAGAAGTTTCATAGACAAACAAGCCAATTCCTTCAAGAATAACAAACTTTTCAATTGTTCAAAACGAGGTAGAGGTAAACACATATGAGAAATTTTGAGCGGTTATACTTTGCACAAGCAACATTTAGAGACCTCAATATTGGCACAGAGCCAGAACATTATATGAAAAGAACTTAAGATTAGACTGAGTGCATCGAAAGGGAATAAAAAATGTGCAAAATCACATATAAGTAGTAATATAATGAGCATATGTGTATCTACAACCTATGGAAGATGATGACAGGACTAAGTAAACTCTTCAATAGGGATATCCGGCTGCATGTGGAATCTAGGAACACGTGTAGAAGCAGTAAAATTGTAACAAGGTAACAAAACTCACCTTTTCCCATGATTTCTTGGTCCATTTACTCACAAAAGCATCCACGTCATCAATAACCCATGGTCGGGATACAAGATTCTGGCAACTTGCCAAGAACGACATGCCATCTTTAGCAAAAACTTCTGCAAGCTTGAAAGTTATAAGAGGACATTGTTGTCAGAGCTCAATGCAAGCAAAAGCTTATGAAAATACAGGAAAAAGGGAATGAAACAATGAAGACGACTTTTTTCATTTCAAATTATAAGTCTTGAGGTTAATTCAGTTTCAGGCACTATGACAATTGTTAAACTCACATCTAAGTTCCAGAACAAATGAAAGGCAATCATTTGAGAGCAATACGTACCTGTGCAGATCCTAAATCAAATATATTTCCAGCTAAGACTCCACGGATCAAATTCTCAACTCTTCTCCCATCATCTTCAATTTCATCATTCCTCTGGACAACTCCCTCAAACAGTGTCATAGCCTTGGCATTCTCCTCATCCTAATCACAACAATCATTAAAGGAGCATGAACTTACATCCACTTTTTAAGTTATCAGAAAATTTTCACCAAAAGAAACAAATATAGGAATTATTTTGTCAGAGTTTACCTTAACCTTCTTGAATATATCCCTAAACCCCAGTTCTCTAAGTATTAGCTCACGAAGCCTACAAAGAAGCTTGAGAGGAATTCCAAGAGTTAGAACACAATTTATGACTGGTTTTATTTTCACGAGGAATTCATTTATCAATGTCATACAATGCAGTCTGGTGGTCCCCCATGGCTCTCAGGATCCTTCTTCAAATCCTCAAGCATTGCCGTGTACCTGCACCGCACAATAGGATGTATATAACTAAGTAACTTTGTTTGTCAGCAACACATATTTGCAAAGCTGTATAACTTCTGAGCAGTATATTCCAGTAGTTACAGAACTAGTCTTGGTTGGTACACTATTTTTCCTCAGTATGATGTTGACTGCCATCTAAATTAAACAAACACTTAGCAAATGTTAAAAATAGAAAAAATCTTCGAATTTCTCAAGTCCAAATTTGATACAACATAAATTGGACATAGGAAAAATGACATCTAAAAATTAATAGGCAACAAATAACATGGACTACAACTTTGTAATTGTTCAGTGCATACATTTGTTCATGGTTTAATTGCTGCCAACCAAATAAGTTCAGATAACACAGTTTCCTGGTTTATACTTTCACATAATATGGCAAATTAATCTAGCAAACATTCAAAAGGCATTTGTTAGTCAATATTCCATAATTTTTCTAAGATTAGCTTTGTGGTCCATCGATGTTTAGGGCAGTTTTTGTCAGAACAAATGAAAATTTGTATTTGTATACACCTCATAAATTATTTCAGAACTATTATAATCAGCACCTTGGTCACAATTCACCCCATGGCATCTCAGCGTTTACCTAATTACTTTGTCAATAAGGTAACATCAATCAGCATCACTTTCATGCCAAGTGGATGCCAAACATCATAATTGGATACCTGTGGCATACATAGTGACATTTCCCACACATAGAAAAGTATTCTGAAATCTGAATCTTATGCCCACAGCAAAGTTGGATTCAAACTCATGTCTTCATAATAAAGAACACAAGCAAATGGTTGGCATGATCAAGAATCAGCACAGTAAATAGGAAAATTGTTGGAAGGATTTGGCATGCAAAACGAAAGGGGGTCTTACTAAAAAGACGTAGCATCTAAAAACTGAGCAACACAGTTTGGCACTGCAGCAATGATAAATAAGAGGGGTAAAATTCCAGTCATGATGGCTGAATCCCCATCCATTGCACATAAGACGAGCATCACCCATAAACTTGTTACACTTCTATAAGGCTAACAAAGTAGCACTATCTTCCAAACTGACAGACAAGTTCGAGAATCTGATACAAATAACTGCTCGATTACACACTAGAGGGGAGTGAAAACAGCGGGACGCACCTCTGCGCGAACTTCTCGGCCTTAGCCGGCGCATCGGGTACGGTGGGATCACTCTCCGCGCGCTGCCTGCAAAGCCAACCAGAGGAGGATCGGGTGAGCGAGAAGAGGATGTAACTAAAGCAGAAGGAAACGAGCTATGAATCGGTGCCGTACTTGAAGGAGGGTACGGAGTTGAGGAAGAGGTCGATCCACTGGATCTCGACGGGAGTGGCCTTGCGCGGGTTGTCGGAGGGGAAGCGGTAGGGGATGGTGCAGGCGCGGTAGGTGCTCTCCACCGGCCCCAGCAGCAGCGGGAACGGCACCGACGGCGACGAGCTCTCCATGCTTTGCCTCCGCGATCCGACTGTTCTTCTACGGAAGGGTTAAAGGCTGGCCCGGGTTACTCGCCGCTGAAGCCGAAGAGATTTTGTGATGACTGTCTGTGGCGCTGGCGCCTGCGATGGTTGGAAAGCGCCGCAAGCCGCAGATGCTGATGCAGATTCTGATTCTCCTAATTGGCATGGGCCTCTTTGACTGTGGGCTGCGATATGACAGGCAGCTAGGCTGAAAGTTGTTTGGGCTGCCTCCATACATCTCAAAATGACACAATAGTACAACTAAACATGGCCAAACGGGCGGCACGGCACGGCCGGGCACGGCAAGGCACGACACGTTTAGTTTCGTGCCGTGCCGTGCCACCCGTCGTGCCCTGGCCTCGGCCCACGGTGCGGCACGAAAAACCCATCAGGCCCGTTGGCACCAAAGCACGATATAAGTCCGAATTGAAGAAACACCTCAAAACCCTAGAATTCATAGCTCACTGTCAAATTTGCAAAAAAAAAAAAAGAACACAACAGAGATTTGACCAAAAGGAAGCTTAATTACAAGAATGAGCAGGCTGCCTCATTAAAAAACCCCTTGACATTAGGAAAAAAGAGTACAACCAACAATGTATCAAGTAGCATTACATGACAAGTCAATAACATTGAAGGAATTGTATCAAGTATCGGTACCACTACATGAATCGAAAGCATCATTCGCTTCGACTCATTCTCATAGAACTCTTCAAGATCTAAATGATCCTCCTCAACAGTTCTGTTGTAGTCTATCTTATCCTAGCTGCCGATCTTTTAAGCATGTGAGTATATCCACCATATCACTTGTCAATCTTCTCCTTCTCTCTTCCAGAATCCTGCCGATAAGAGCGAAAGTAGACTCGGAGCTAATGGTGGAAACGAGGAACAGTCAACACATCTCTAGCCAAGATAGATAGAATAGGATATGTATGCTTATGCTTGAAGCCAACATTGTAGGACATCAAAATCATCATCATTGTAGACAGTTATGGGGTCACTATCAAGATAACTTACCGGTTCACAAACCCGAGAAAATGAAGGAGTGGCGAGGGATGAAGACTCACCACTGTCTGCAAATATCTTACCCCATGATGTTCTCTTTCTGCTAGAAACGAGAGGAGAAACGAGGATTATGAGCACGTTTAATGTAGTGTTCAAACACATCCGATGCACCAAAACCTAACGGAAGATGACATGCAACAATCAAACGACAAAGTTCATAGCGAGCAACCTCGGGATCATACTCCCATGACCTAATAGAACCATCGGCATTGAAACTAAGCATTGATTGAGTCCTATGAGCACGCTCGGCCTTAGACAGACAAGTCTTTTGATGTCTAAGCAAGTGACCAGATTCCATCATAAGATCCAGCGAGTAAGTTGCGATTTGTAATGGCGGCAGATAGTAGCTTGAGTAAGCAAGACACCATTTACCTCTTTGGTCACCTGGATCGAAGTCATCCCATACCTTTGATGTTCTCTTTCTGCCCCTCTTAGCTCGCGGTGCGGCGGTAGGAGCATCACCGTCGGACTCGAGGTTGAGCCGGTGGGGCGGCCGAGGAAGGACCCGATGCCCTTGCCCTTGGAGGAGGCATGGAGGCCGTCACAAATGAAGGAGAAGGCGGATCCGCCGCACCCTGCGAAGGAGTACCGGGCGGTACAGCCAAAGCAGGAGGCGGAGCCGACGCAACTTGCGTCCGAGTGGCCGCCGCCGATCCAAGCCTCGGCCTCGGACGGCTCGACTTCCTCTTCCCTCGCTGCGACGACGGCTCACCCTCCGCCGGCGGTTGCGGCTCCTGCGACTGCGAATTCCCGAAAAGGAGGTGCTTTGCTGTGCGTAAAGCCTCCGGGGAAGGATTAAGGCCGGTCATAGATCCGGCGAGTAGCTGCGGCCGACGGCACATGCGGATCTACTGCGCGCAACAAGCGACGGGAGGAAATCGAGCTAGGGTCGTGGCCATGAGGACCGGCGGACGGCGGTGCGGCACGAGGGGAAGGGGAAGGGGAGGAGAGAAAGAGGAGCTAGGGTCCGGCCCTGAGGCACGACGGCTGCGGCGCGAGGGGAAGGGGAAGGGGAGGAGAGAAAGGAGGAGCTAGGGTTTCCTGGGGGCGTCGGCTCGTTATATATGCGTTGGGGGCTCGGGTCGGGCCAAGTAGCCGTTGGGCTGGAGCCGGTATTCGGGCCGTGCCGTGCCTTAAACGGCGAGCCGTGCCTATTCCGTGCTTCGCGGGCCGGCTTGTAAACGGGCCGTGCCGTGCCGACCCACGTGCCGAGGCATCGGCCCAAGCACGGCACGAAGCCTCGGGCCTAGCCGGCCGGAACGAAATTATTTCGTGACGTGCCGTGCTTGGGGCGTGTTTTTCGGTGCTTCGGGCCGGCCCGCTAGGCATGACCCATTTGGACATGTTTAAGTACAACACAACCTAAAGTTAGAGGTGTTCCAATGGGTCATGCCAAGTTGGCTGACCACTGCCAAGTTGGCTGACCCGAAGCACGAATTGAACCTGAAGTCCGACCCGACCCCTTTATAGATGAGTTAAAGAAATGTAATTATTTCTATTAGTTTCAGTAAGTCCTGGTGGTAAGTGGCCTCCTTCATTTTCCTGAGATCTTGGTTCAAATCCTCTATGCCTCAGTATTTTTTTCATCAATGTTAGCATTAAATGCAAGTACAATGTTAAATGAACCAACATTCTAGATAGTGCTGGCCAAATGTAGGGCCGACCCAAGCATGTCGCGATCCGTTAAATTTTGTGCCCACATGAGCATGGCTATGTGGTACGTGCCATCCTTAGGCCAATGAGGTGGCCCGAGTAGGCTATACGGCACGACCTGATTAATAACACAGTTATAATAAGATTTATACTTTCGGTTTGGTGGTAATGATATTGAGTTGGATACTACAGATCTTGGGTTCAAACACCAACCTAGAACGGTTAAACATTTTTCATGTTATGTCGTGGGCTTATGCCTCAGCCTGTGGGCTGACATGGCATGGCTTGGTAGGCATGTCGTGTTGGCCCCCGGAATTAAATGAGTCAAGCCTTATCGTCCCGTGTCGGACCGTCGGTTTAGCCATCATTACCTGTAATGAGAAGCATTTGGTAGAGTTATGTGGAGCTGATTTTCACACAACTTTATAGTATCATCGATTCTCTAGTCTCAAAAAAAATAGAAGTGATTTTTAAAAACAAACTATAGATTAGAATATAAAAATAAGTAGCTTGTTCTACAGAGTATCTCTTCATGAAAAGCTTTACCAAATGAGTTGCAGTTCACCCACCAAATGAGTTGCTTTCCATAGTTACGTTTGTAATTTTGTTGCAATTCATCCATCAGATGGAATTGTAAACAATGATATTATTAGGATAATTTGTTACTTCAAGGAAATTTACCCATTTTATGGAGTATGAATGAATACATTTTATAAAGTTATGTTTTTTTCTATATAAACCAGAAGATGAAAAAATATTAATGCCGATCTTTGTGCACTGTTTGAACATAAAAGAGGAAGAATATACCAGTCTTTTATCTAAACACTACTGGAGCTTTTATGCAACGACATATATCTACATATGCAACTCGCATATACAATAGTAGGATACATTATGAATCAGATTCGTTTGTCCTTGTCCTAACAACAACATCAATTTAAGAATGGGGGGAGTAAGGACATTTGGATGATCCTTTTTCCACTGTGTCATACGGAGAACCGGTGTGGAATGATAGGCGATGTGCTGAGATGCGAGCTCACAATGGACGCCGGGCTCTTGGGCGTCCCAGTCAGTTCATGATGGAACCGCAGCCCGGTATCAGTAGCATCGCCGACCAGGCTCTGCCCTCGCTCCACCTCCTCGTTCTCCTCCAGCGACCGCCCCATGGTCTCCGGCGTGAACACGTAGGTGACGGCGAGCCCGACCAGGCTGATCCCACCGAGAATGATCAGAGCATACATCATACCGATCCCAGGCCTGTACCCCTCCTGCACATCCACCCGGTCCCGCTCCTGCGACGCCCAGAGGAACCCGATGGACCCGACCACCGCGCCGAGCTTCCCCGCCGCGCCGGAGATCCCGTGGCACGTGGACCGGAAGCGGGCCGGGAAGAGCTCGGCGGGCAGGATGAAGGTGGTGGTGTTGGGCCCGAGGTTCGCGGAGAAGAAGGTGAGCGCGTAGAGCACGATGTACCAGGCGTCCGTGGCGTGGCCCTTCCAGTATTGGTCGTACGGGCCGGCGAGCGCGAAGAGGAAGACGGCCATGAGGAAGAACCCGGCCATCTGGAGCCTGCGCCGCCCGGCCCGGTCGATGAGGAGCACGGCCACGAAGTAGCCCGGGATGGTGGAGGCCACGGCGATGATGGCCTGGAACTTGGCCACGTTGAACGCCTCCTGGAACGCGTTCACACGGCTCGCGGGGGGAACCACGGCCTGTAGATCTGGGACTGGAACAGCGTGCTGCTGTAGTAGGGGATGTCCAGGATGAACCAGGCCGACGCGCACGCCAAGAGGTCGCGCCCGTGCTGCTTCAGGAACCGCCGCGAGAAGAGGCCGTACGGGCACGGCGGTGGCCGGAGTAACGGCGCCGCCGGTGACGGAGTCGGTGTGCGGCTGCGCGCCTCGTCATCGGTTATTGACGCGAGGTCGAGGTCGGTGAGGACGCGGCCGATGTCGTTGGTGGCCTTCACCACGTCGTGCTCCACGAGCGCCGTGAACCTGCACGTTCATCATCAGGTGGGATCAGTGTTTATCAGTACGATACTACTTCGTTAGGTGATAACTACGAGCAGTCGCTTTTCCCCAGCTAACCAGGACCGTTAGATGCAAAAGCAAAAAGTGATACACCGATCACATTATTGAATGCCAATGTCCACTCCCATGATTGATTAATCTGTGGTCACTCTAGCTATCTGATGTCAACGCGACGTCTCCAAATGACACGGCTCTCATGGAGACATCGACTGAGATCCAAGAGTATATTTACACAAATTTGGATTATAAAACTCTCTAGAACTAATGGCAAGATGCATGCATGATGACTGGATCAGGTTCTAGAAGTTCGTGGGTCAGAGGGAGCTTCAGGATTAATATATAACACCAAAGGTGGGCAAATTGTGTAACCTGGTCCCGTGATTGCCATTCGTGACCAGTGGCAGTGTGGCACGTTTAAGCTTGCAGAGATGGATCGATCTGTGGATTCAGAACACAAATGCCAGCTGATTTGGGAGCAGTCCTGGCTCCTGTGTAGGTGACAGCTGACAGCACACGTACTACTGTATTTCTCCACTGGTCTGCAGCGACAGTATCTTTTGGGTTCCTAGGTATCGCGTACAGTATATTCTTCAAATTGCGGTTTGTTTACAGGCAACAATAACGTCATTGCTGTTCTTTATTACTATAGAAAGTAGATATTTGGTACTTGAGATGGTAGTATAGAGAAAGTGACTGAAGAAATGATAATTTTTCTCTATGCAATTTGGCTTATTCCGGTGTTGGTAGTTTGGTACTTACTACTATAATTATATCCAAGACACTGTAAGAAATACAAAGATTGCTACTGGAAAACTGCAACTGAGAACAGTGTCATCAATCAATACTGAAGTACTTTCAGTCACCGAGAACTTATTAATTAGGTATGGTCATATCATAGAGGGGACGTCCTGGAGATATTAACGAGTGGCAGTATCGAACGAATGTTAAAGGCTCTCCAAAAAGGAAAAAGGAAAATGTTAATGCAGCACGTACGGCTAATCCTTCCTATAACTTTCGATAAAGGTAGTGTACTAAGATGCAGGTACACCAAACACGGGAAAGGTAGTGTACTAAGATTCAGGTAAACCAATGCTCCCAGTGAATAATGAGAATGGAACAGACGCATTGTGTTGTAGCAATGATCCCGTGTCAGTGATAAGTAAGCACGAGCTAATAATTAAGGACATATTATTGATCGAGATGCATTATGAGTTCTTCCGAAATGGACAGAGGCTGGTACGTACCTAGCCGTCTCGGGCATGGCCATCCTCCAGTAGAATGTCACGGCGGCAGGGACGGCACCGATCATGAGAATGATCCTCCACGCCAGGTCAGCGGCCTCCGGCGTGTGGTGCGGCGCGGGGTGGCCCGTGTAGCGGTCGAACGCGGCGGCGACGGCCATGGTAACGGCGGAGCTGGCCAGGATCCCGAAGCCCTGCATGGAGAAGACGGCGGCGATGAAGGCGCCCCTGGTACGCTTGTTGGCGAACTCGGACATGATGGTGGCGGACAGCGGGTAGTCCCCGCCGATGCCGACGCCGAGGAGGAACCGGAAGAAGCAGAGGCTGCCCAGCGCGCACCCGCGCGTGCGGCACACGGAGAAGCCGCTGCCCACGGAGCTGCACACCATGAGCAGCAGGCACGTGCCGTACACGCGCCGCCGCCCCACGCGGTCGCCCAGCGCGCCGAACACGAGGTTGCCCGCCACGGCGCCGAGCAGCGCCACGCCCACGGTGGCCGACACCACGGCCGGCGGCGTGACCCCCGGTCGCTGGTCTTTAGAGCTGGTGTAGTAGACGCGGCCGATGAGCTTCATGACGGGCACGATGCAGAAGAGGTCGTACGAGTCGGTGAAGAGGCCCATCCCGGCGATGACGATCGCCTTGAAATGGTAGTACTGCGTCCGCGCCTGGTCCAGCGCCGTCAGCACCTTGATCGCCGGCATCCTCGCCCGGCGAGCTCGAGCTTTTATGATGATTATCAGGTGATGAGTAGAGGATATAGAGCAGCTGGCCAGTGGTCGTTCTTGGCCTCGTTGTTGCCTTGTTGGGCGACGCAACGCGGGAAATGGCTCTGGTCGCGCGGATGAGTGGGGATTAAATAAGGGAACGGCTGAACACGTTGACATCGCGCAGAGTGTTTGCCTTGGGCAGGACGTATCTCAGATGCCGGAGGATCGGGCAAGATGCCGAGCTGCTGCTCTCACCCGCGCTCCCCATCAGAAACAAGGCCGTACTCCAGTCTCCAACCCTCTACGGTCGTTGGCTAACCTGAAACCCAAGAGCTATACCTGTGCACCGGGCTGGGCAAATCGGGCCAGCACCCAGTCCAGCCTGAAAAGGAGCTCGGGGCCTGGTGAAGATAGGGCCGTCGTGCCTTGGGCCGATCCCAAGCCCGTGGAACAGCCCGTAGCACAGAGGCGAAAGTGATTTCGTGACATTGCGAGTTAGCAATTTTAAAACGTGTCTATGGTCTAGAAGCATGCCCACAGGAAAAATCTTTGACATGTAATATGATTTGGGCTGCCAATAAATTCAAATTGAACTACAACTCCAAATTTCACAACATAAGTGGGGTCCACCAAAAATATATGTTGTAGCACATGTCAAAAGAAAATTCTAGCCCAAAGAACACAAATTTTTATCAAGGTTTGATACCCCAATTAAATCGAGAGAATTTTCCCTGAATTACCAGAATTTATCCGGAAAGAATTTTGGATCAAACTCAACGTGCATGTCACTTTTTAGAATTCTACTATCCAGGAAATTTTTCCTTTTTAATGTTTGAGCTCGGGAAGGCCTTGCTTTTGAATTTTCTTTTGGGAGTAAAGTCACAAATCAGAAATCAGGGAAAAGAGAAGATGTTGGGACATATTCCCCGCGGGGCCCGCCGAGTCTCCCGCGCCTACAGCCATTGCCGCCGCCTGAGCTCGAGCTCTTCGCCCTGCCGCCTAGAGCCACCGGGTCCGAGCCTATCCGTCGAGGCTCCGCCCCACACCCCTCTTGCTCCACGAGCCGGCCGCGAGGACAACCCTGGCGTGTGGGTGAGGAATCGAGAGATTTTTCCCTCACCGGCCGCCGGGACCTCGCCGTGGAATTCGACCTCTCCGGTGAGCCCGAAGCGTCCTCCTTGCTCTCACTCGTGCGCGTAGTTGCGAGGAACACTCCTAACCTCTGCATTGTGTATAAAACTATCCGAATGTCCGATGTCATGGTATATTGACACACCAAACCTTGAGCTCTCGTTGATTAGCCACAAATATTAGTATCTTGATGTGTGAGTGGGTAGCCTTGTGCCCGTGTGATTTGGAAATGGTGTTGGCCCGGTGTGCAGAGCTGTTATGACCTTCGATCGGAAGGCTCATCTAAAAAGAATGGGATCCGTCGGGATTGATGAATATCTCCCGCAGGTCCGACCAACTAAAATTGTAAAATTGTTTTCCTCTTCAAGAACCTCTTTGCTTACGTAGTAAGCCCTGCATCCGCGCCTTTCGGCTAAAACTCGACCCTACATTGACCACAACCAGACTGCATAAATAATATCCCTTGCTAGTGGTAGAACTTGTTGAGTATCTTATGTACTCACCCGTTGCTTATTTGTTCGGACGAAGATGGAGAATACCACGAGCATGAGGCGTAGGTCGCGTCATTCGCTCGATGTTGCCTGTGGACTTTATGATGCTTTCCAGTGTGTGTTCCTTTATGTGAGGTCGGCTTATCCACCTCTTTGAATGTAATCTAGACCATGTATCCCCTAACTATTTCCCTTTGAGGAATCAATAAAGGTTGTTGTATCGAATTTGTATCATCTACGTGTGTACCAATTACTTGTTTTAGGGATTGATACATATACACGGTGTAGTCTCGAGAGTGGGGTGTCACACCTCTACGAGCTCACCGCCTTGGAGTTGGTGCTTCCCCGAGCACAAGCCGCCTTGCCGAAGCACCGCCGCCGCCATCCTCGCCGCCAATAGCTCTCCGATGAGGCCACCACCCGCGCGACTCCACCGGGTGATCTGCGTATCTCGCGCCGTGTCCACTGGGACCCTTTCCCGAGGCCGGACGCCGCCCTCCGGCGCCGTTCCGGCCATGGCGCCGCCGGAGTCACGAGGGCGGGCCACACGGGCGAGGATCCCGTGTGGCCACGGCCATACCCAGATCCGGGACCACTGTGAACCCCGATGTGGCCCCCGGCATGAGGGATTAATTTAAATATCCCAATGGCATTTTTGTAAATAGGGCAGAAATTCAAATAAATTAAGAAAATTTATATCTAGAGTTTTAGACCTCGAAAAATTGCTAACTAAAATTTGTTGCAATCCTTGAGACATGTACAATTTTATGGTGCATTTAGGTTGGCATGACCATAGGCAATTAATTGAGTTAATTTCGTTTTCGGAACTTCAAGTTTAATGCTTAATTAATTATTGGATTGTCTCTAATTTTGGAGCTTAATTTAATTATCATCTAGAGCATGTGCTTAGGGACCCGATGTAATTAGGTGGCTAATTTAGCTAGCTTTTGCAAGGTTTAAGGATTTATTTTCTTGCACATGCGATGATGATTTTAATGCTTCATGGGAGTTGATGAAATAAATTAAATTGTTAATTGCAATCAAAATCATTTCACCCTCGCTGGACCCTAAGTTATTTTATCCTGAGTAGTTACGTGTTATTGATGAAATTCACACGTATTCCATAAAATATTCGAATGATGTTTTCATTATTTCACACATCACCTTTGCATCATGTAGCTGCGGTGGTGAACGCGATGATCGGCGATGAGGATCTAGAAGTTGCTGCTGTAGGTGACCCAGCTGTTCGGGGTCAAGCTCAAGGTAGGCTCCGGTGCACAACTTTATGATTAAGTCTTTTATTTTTTCATCACCTGTGCTTGTAGGCCTGTATTGTGCATTAGGTTTATAGGAGTTGTGATGAAACCCTAGCATGCGATAGGATACTGTTTATCCATATCCGATTGCCCTACGCTATTGCTTGCTAATTATGACGATAATGCATCGGCGGGTGTGGAGACCACTCGTAGATAGGACAATCACCTTTGTGGACACGATGCTAAGATTTGGGTATGAGAATGGAAATTGGAGGCCGGACGGGCAACTTAGGTGGAAAGTGAAGGACTGAAATAGTCTTCAAGGTGGTAGCCCCGTAAGTGCACATAAGGATCGCGTCGTATTTGGCCCATGTGGATAAGTTTGAACGTACTTGTTTTACATCCTGGAGTTTATGGGAGATTATTGTAAGGTTGGAAGATTTCCCTACTTCCTTAGTTACTAGGCAGATTTTGGGAGGAGAGGAGGGAGCACTCTACTCACGGATGACGTCCGGGACGACATCGCGTGAGGGACCCTTCTCGAGAGCGGTAGGACCTGGACGACCTTATGGTGCCCGAGCAAAAGGTTGTCTCATGTGGCTTACGGGAAGCGTGTATGTGACGTGCAAACAGGTTTCTCCTGCAGGATGTAAATCGATTCGAATCATTGCCCCTCACAGTAATGAGTAGCACTTGTCCCGTCGACCGGAACGTAGTAAGAAGAGAAACATGATGTTGATGATTATGATTAATTTGCTATATTACTTAATTTATTGTTTGGAAACATGTAATGCTTTAGCATAGTGCAAATTAAATTTCTTCATTTATGCAACTTAATGAACTGCTAAAAGTTGAAAGTAAGGATTTACTTGTAGGCTGGCTTAGTGCTTATTCTACCCTATCCCGTCGGCCTTTGCATGTCTAGGAGTCGGCTGTCGATGGCCACTTTGACGGGTTAGTCTTGCTGAGCTTTAGTTGCTCGGGGTTTTTCTCTATGTGGTTTTCAGAAAACCGGGACGAGAAGGATGACGTAGCAAGAGTTGGCGACCGGCGGGACCGGTCCGTGGACGAGAGGCTACTACACTTGGGAGTGGTGCGATCCGGAGGAGTAGATCCTTTTGTGTCGGCAAGGTGTTTAGGGCAGAACACCTATCTCTGTCGGATGGCACGTGGTGTATCGCCGTGAGAGCGATTGTATCTTTATTTGCTTCCGATGTATTAGTTTATTTTCGAACTTATTTGCTTCCGCATTGTCGAGACTACGATGTAATATTTGAACCTGGATGGATGTAAAAGACTTGTATCTTTATCTCCATTGTATCATGCTTATGTTTGTATGTTGTAATAATGAGGCGCCACGGCGCGTGGTGTCACCCAAGATGATCCTGGAGACGGAAACGCCTCTTCATGAGGTGGGTCCGTCACAGCCATTATTATTTTTCCCCGCCGACACAACCCAATAGACTCAACCCACTAGAACTCATATATAAACTTAGAGGCAAACCCTAACTCTGCCTCCCCGCGTCGCTGCTTGGGCCTGCTCCCAGCCACGGCCGGCCGCCGCTCGGCCTCGCCTCCTTCCACCCGTCCAAGCTCCTCCTCACATCACCGGCCGGTGGCCTTCATGCTGTCGGGACACCGGGCCCAACGGGTTGGCACATCACAACTCAAGTCGTTGTGGGTCGGCCACCAGGCCCGAGCACGCTAAGGCGTGGTCCAGTCAGCCAACGTGCCTAGCCGGATGGTGCCGGGCCAATTCGGGCGGCCCAAATGCTTAGCTATACCGAGAGCAATGAATTAGCTTGTGTGCGAAGGGAAAAAGAGTCAGCATCCTACATATTTAGTATGAATCATACATGAAAGCGTGAAAACTTCAAACATGTTTTTTCATAAGATAATCAACAAAAAATTTATATATTCATCTATGTGATTCACAAATTTTCATCTCTTCTTATAGCATTTATATTTCTTCTTAAAGAAATTTTCTAATACGCAGGACCTCATACATCTGATTAGCTAAGTTTCAGGAAAATTCTATGACACTAAATGACTAAATAAGTAATATAATGCCAACCCTTAGTACGAAAGATGAAATCCTGCTCTGCTTAAGACACTAGAACATGACAATTTATTTCTCACAACTCTTTGAATTATAGAGAAAGAGAAATTACCCAATCTATTATGTCACGTTTTTATGTAGGGTTGTGGCACCATGAACAAAGCAACCTTGGAACTTCACCAATCTAAGAAAGTCTACAAAGTTACACTTATCATTCTCCTTATTTGCCGATCATCCTTAATTAGAAAAAGAAATTAATAAGAACTTCTAAACATGATTTTTGAAGATTTTTTTCACATATATAACTTTTAGCCATCTCATTGGCATATCTCTTCCTTCATCAATAAGACATTGGTGGTTCATTTCTTATCGGATTGAGTGGTATGCTTTGCAATATTTTGCCCTAAAGTGACTTGAATACCCCAACCCAACTCAAAGATGTAATGTGAAACTCTAACCAGATAATTACTTCAATTTGCCTCCAATGCTCCTTCCGAGATCGACATCTAGAGCTTGAATTTACAACTTTTGCAAGAGTATGGAAGGGGAGATGCTAAATTTGTGTTGTGATTTGTGAAAAAGTTGGCTCTACCATGTGAAATATTATGAAGAGTCTGCGCCTGGTCCAGCGCCGTGAGCACCTTGATCGCCGGCATCCTAGCTCGAGCTTTTTATGATTATTAGGTTGTGGGCCTACTAGAGAATTTCATCCACAGAAAGCGCGAAAATTCAAATTATTTGGTTAAAACTTTTCCACAAACTTTAATCCTCAACCAAATATTATTACACACCATTTTGTGTTACATTGGGATTGTTACAACATGCGCTCCTTGGTGTTAATTCTTCGACGGCGGGCTAGCCACAGAAAGAATTTGCATCTAGGGGAAGCGAAATTTTCCCGGATGCTAGGTGCAAAATTATCCAAAGGCTCATGTTGAAATTCAAACTCATGGAGTTGAGCTGAGGTAGGTTTCTTTCCATTCGTTCTAAGGACTCAAACATCATGTTGTTCAGGGACCAATTCAATGGTTTGCATGAAAGTGCGGAGTTCACTCAATTCCAATTCAGCCGAGCGCGTGAGTCTAGGTTGCAGTGCAAGTTCCAGAGCAGGGTGTGATAGTGTCGTGCTGGCAGACATGTTTGGTCATTTTGAGTGAGAAAATAAGGCGGGGAAAGCTTGAGCCAAGGGTACAGGCCCCCACTACAGATCAATCCAGAATATAGTCATTTTACCATTCCCGATAATCACTTGTGTCGCCTGTCTAAAAGAAGGGAGAGTGGCATATATATCTTTCCATATAGGAGTAGCATTTGGCAAGTTATCGCCCAGATCGTGATGGTCATTCCAACCATAATTGGTTCTGACCCAAGCAAGCCAAGGTGTATGCTCATCACTGTGGAAGTGGACGTGAAATTTTTGGAGCAAGCATTTGTTTGGTATTGCAAGATTTTTTATCCCAAGACCACCATTGCATTTTGATTTTTGAATGTCTTCCCAAGCGACTTTACAATTTCTGCCATTACATTGAGATTCGCTTGTCTAGATGAACCCTCTAGTTCTTTAGTGCCCTCATAGCATATACAGGAAGGGTTTATTTTCACAAAGGATTAGAACCACAATTTATTTTCACAAATGATCACCTTGCATTATTACAAAACCCCTTTCGGTACAACTACATAACAAGTTTAGAAACAATCTTCACATGATTACACCACGTCCAGGTTGAGAGATGGTGTTAACAAAATAGTTTTGGCATGATTAGGAATGGTCATGAGCCTTACTATTATCTTCTATGTTTATTTAGAGATAATAAAGTGGCATGCGTTAACTTGCCTTGGGCTCAATGATTATTGCAAGCATCTCGATCTATATATAATTAACTCTATGTGGAGAGTTGCGTGCCAAATGGTTTCTTGTGAAGAAGGTGGCTCTACCATGTGAAATAGGATGAGAGTCGTACCTCCCATAGGAGGATCCATGGCGGTATATATGTTTAAACTAGGTACTTCATCTCCAAGATATTTAGTACAACAAAAAAAATCTTTAATCAAAGATAAAACCCACTAGATTGAACATACACTAGTACAAATTTTAGAAGTTTGTAGAGGCAGAATAAATTATTTTAACATAACTATATGTATTTATTATTTATATTTTTGTATATACATGCATATGAAGTGAGTAGAATACACTGAAGGACTACGAAATCTGCGTTTCACATATATAAAAAAATAGTCCCTAAAATTTTCACATTTCACACGAAGGACCTGCCGAGATGCAGGGACGAGGCCGAGCATTTAGGCAACTCCGCCAGTTCGTGAGGTTGACGCTCACTATCGCCATTGTCTACCTGGCTCTGGCTCCGCGGGTTCTCGTTCTCCTCCAGCGACCGGCCCATGGTCTCTGGCGTGAAGACGTATGTCACTGCAAGCCCGACCAGGCTTATGGCGCCAAGAATGATCAGCGCGTTCATCATACCAATTCCGGGCACGTGCCCGGCTCTCACCTTCCCCCTGTCCCTTTCTTGCGACGCCCACAGGAAGGCGATGGACCCGATCACCGCTCCGAGCTTCCCCGCCGCGCCTGAAATCCCGTGGCACGTCGACCGGAACCTCGCCGGGAAGAGCTCGGCCGGGAGGATGAAGGTGGTAGTGTTGGGCCCAAGGTTAGCACAGAAGAAAGTGAGCGCGTAGAGCACGATGTACGGAGGGTCCGTGGCGTTGTCACGCCAGTAGTGGTCGTACGGCCCGGCGAGCGCGAAGAGGAAGACGGCCATGAGGAAGAACCCGACCATCTGGAGCTTCCGCCGCCCCACCCGGTCGATGAGGAGCACAGCCGCGAAGTAGCCCGGTATGGTGGAGGCCACGGCGATGATGGCCTGGAACTTGGCCACGTTGAACGCCTCCTGGAACGCATTCACCCGGCTCGCCGGGGGAACCATGGCCCGTAGATTTGGGATTGGAACAGGGTGCTGCTGTAGTAGGGGATGTCGAGGATGAACCAGGCCGATGCGCACGCGAAGAGGTCACGCCCGTGTTGTTTCAGGAACCGGCGTGAGAAGAAGCCATAGGCGGGGGCCGGCATGGCGGTGCGGTGCAGCGCGGCTGCCTCCTCCTCGGTGATCCCGTTGAGGTCGAGCTCCGAGAAGACGCGGCCGATGTCGTTGGTTGCCTTCACCACGTCTCGCTCCACCAGCGCAGTGAACCTGCAAGTATGACACAGGACCGGTAGAAAGAAACTCAGATGATGCTAATGAAAAAATCTGGACGCCTAGCCTAGCTTCCGGTCTACATACAAAGAGTTGTACCTGGACCGGAAATCAGCCAATGTTAGCAGGTATTGGAATTTCAGAGAGGCCAGATTAATTAATTAGCAATAGAAGAAGCTGCTACCGGGTCAGAATTGCAAGCTTGGCGACATTATATTATATACCAAGCAAGGAAAAAATATCACTGGCGACAGTGACAAGCGGCAGTATTACTAAATAAAGTCTATGTTGCAGTATTACTAAAACAACGAAGTTGCTGATGCTTCCTCCGTGGGTAACACACGCATCCCTCTGCGCGCGGTACCGCCGTTGGAATCGCTCCTCAGTAGGATCGCACCGGTATATTCTTCACCTAGACATTTGTTTACACGCTAATGACATCTAGATACATCGTATATAATTGTCCACGACGACCGTACGGTACGATGCGTGGGGCTTGGGGTGGTTGGCAATTAGGATGACGGAACGTACTATATAGAATATGTTATTTTTCTGTGCAAGTCAACGTATAATTGCAAGTTCAGTTTGAACAGTACAAGTAAAAATACATCATAAATTATTATGCACATAAATTGGGAACCTACAACAGTTACATAACTATAAATTTTTTTTTGAACGACACACAACTATACTGGCTAAACTGAACTTCGTTGCAAATTGCATACCAAGAGAGTGAAGGCACTACGAGGAAGTGATGGTTGTAAGATACGCCCTCGAAAACCTCAAGATTCGTGAAAGAAAATGAATTTGAGGTGGATCATAGGGGAGGAACCTTCACCTCAACAAGTGGGAGAAACCAGGGTTCAAATCCCGCTCGGCTACACTAGCTAGGATTGTAGTCAGCTCGCAGTGCTGAGCTTATATGCATAGTTTGGTGCAGGCTCATACTATACATTTCCTTCGTCGTAAAAAACAAATGTATACTCCTCCATTATTTGTAAATTGTTGACGTTCGGACATGAACAGTGAACTAGAAAAGAGCTAGCATCAGTTGTCCGAACGTCATCAAACCAAGAACCAAGGAGTAGAATGTTCAACCTTTCGACTACCCCTAGAAACTAAATATGGTCCCCAAAATGCTCACTTAAGATCGAGTAAAGCGTCCCTGACTTAAAGTAAGTTAGCAACGAGCGTGCCCGAATATGTGTACACGGTAGCAGTCAGCGTGGCAACATATATACAATAACGGTCAACTGGTGACACGGCGCATCGTATGCGTACCTGGCCGTCTCGGGCATGGCCATCCGCCAGTAGAAGGTGAGCGCGGCCGGAACGGCCCCGATCATGAGTATGATCCTCCACGCCAGGTCGGCAGCCTCCGGCGTGTCGAGCGGCGCGCGGTGTCCTGTGAACCGGTCGAACGCCGCTGCGACGGCCATGGTCACCGCGGAGCTCGCCAGGATCCCGAAGCCCTGCATGGAGAACACTGCGGCGATGAACGCGCCCCTCGTGCGCTTGTTGGCGAACTCGGACATGATCGTTGCCGAGAGCGGGTAGTCCCCGCCGATGCCGACGCCGAGGAGGAACCGGAAGAAGCAGAGGCTGGCGAGCACGCAGTTGCGCGTGCGGCACACGGAGAAGCCGCTGCCCACGGAGCTGCACACCATGAGCAGCAGGCAGGTCCCGTACACGCGCCGCCGCCCCACGCGGTCGCCGAGCGCGCCGAACACCACGTTCCCGACCACGGCGCCGAGCAGCGCCACGCCGACGGTCACGGAGACCACGGCCGGCGGCGTGAGCCCCGGAACGCCGGCGTCGCTCGGGTCGTAGTAGACGCGGCCGACGAGCTTCATGACGGGCGCGATGCAGAAGAGGTCGTACGAGTCGGTGAAGAGGCCCATCCCGGCGATGACGATCGCCTTGAAGTGGTAGTACTGCGTCCGCGCCTGGTCCAGCGCCGTCAGCACCTTGATCGCCGGCATCCTCGCTCGCCGAGAGACCGGCCGGGTGCCCGGTCGATCGAGCTTCGATTGGGAAGGAACTGAAGAACGGCTAGCTGGAGGCGAGGCACTACTTTGTTGTGTGTTATTTATGCGGTTTTATATTACCGGGCAGGCAGGGATGCCCGTACTGAAATCTCAAGGATGACATTGAATTATTGATGTGATAGCTGGTGGGATTAAAGAAGCCGGGCGGAGCGCGTTGACATCGCGCGGCGGGCAGTACCGAGGATCAGATGCCGGGGAAGATGCCATGGCGCTGCTCAACTCCCCGCTTAGATTACGCTGCCGTCGCAGTCGATCGCTGTCTTAGAAGGCCTTCTTTTATACCCGGGATCCGGGGGCTGGAGGGAGCTTGAGGGTGGCGCTGTCGCCGGAGGTCCAACAGGAGGTGGTTCTGTGGAGAGATGCTGCCGCCGTTTTGTTTGTGGCAAACACAAGCACAATCAAACTACAGATGCTTCTGTTGTTCAAGTATAATGTGACGTGGATCAGACGTCCCTTTTTGGACAGCAACAGATCTGACTGGGGTGATTTCAGGACCATTTGCCCTGCATTGGTTTCAGTCGGGCGTCTCGACGCAGTAGGAAGTCAGACAGGCTGGTGGCGCAGTGACATGTATGTGGGGTGTGGCCTGCGGGTGCATCTTGATAGCAAAGTGTTATCAGAATCTAATTCAGGAGATGTGAGAAAAATGAAATTTAATTGAAAATGACGGGCAACAAAAAAATTACCAATATATTCCGTCTCATGGATATGTTACTAATCACTTCTACAAAAGGAAAATATACATTACTCATACATAGTTTCTTAATTAAATAAATGTGACAGGGAATCCAGGTGGCCTCATGTGAGGAACAGTTTGGAGAGTCATGTTTTGGGTCTCTCTATATATTGCATCTATTTTATTCGGATTCAAATTCGATATGTTTCTCTTTTTTAATTTTACTGGGCCGGTAATGAACCAGACTGAAGTTTCTCTCTATAAAATAAATAGTATGCTCTCTACTTTGTAGCCAATTGAGGGATCAAGGTGTATCTACAACCTAGCTGTCTAAAGAACGATTGCATCGATCTGATTGTTTAAGTAAAATCTTTAAAACTCATTGGCGCCACCACATTCCGCCGCCATTTGAGCATTGTTGCCTGTCTCGTGACTGGTACTACCCCACCATGGCTCTAGAGCTGCTCAAACCCTATGCTCTTAACTATGCTACACACACTACTAACTTATACTTTTAGGAAAATTATATCCAAAATACAAACACTAACATAAGACACATCAAAATCAAATGTGCATATTTCTTACAATGATTTAAAATATATATGACAAATTTGTTGACAATTTTTCTCATTCAAAGTTAAAATGTGCAACTATCGCTAGAAGTTTGTGAGATAACTTTTCTTGTTAGTGATATAATTTGTTAAAGAAATCACTATACTTTGACGAGAAAGGCATGTAATGATGTTTCCCACCTTTCATTAAATTGTACTCCTCTCTTACCTTTCTGTTGTCGTTAGGACAAACATTTTAGTGCAAATTTATACTAATTTGCTTGTCCTAACGACAAGAAAAAAGTAGAGAGAGCATTACTGTCACAAACAAACCACTTGAATTTGGTAGTGCACTATATCTAACATGCGAGTCAGATGCAAGAAGATATAACTAAAATAATAATTGGACATAAGGGAAGTTAGTTATAAGAAACACCGTGTATGAGATCTGTCCGGTCCTATATTAGTAGCACATCAGTCCCTTCAGGGTTCAGGCATCAAGTGCCAACCTGACGTTGAACTGTTGCCATCTGGGGACTGGGGGCTCGTCTATGCGCACCAAAAATTTGTTGCAAACTGTTGTGCCAAGGCTGGTTCCTCGAGTTTAATAGGCGTGTCAATGTCAGCATCATGTCCTAGCTATCTAGCTCGGTGTACGTAATGGCTTAGGGATTGTACTCCCGTGAACTCTCTGGATGTTTTCCCTAAAAGAAAAAATCAGTCAATTTTCTTTGGAGTGATCAGTTCTGAAGGAAAGATAAAAGAAATGAGTTTGCTTTGCTTAGAGAGGACGCATGCTGTGGTCATGTGATTGGCCGGAATACCTACAGTTACTTGGAATTTTACTACTCTGGTCATGTGATTGGCCGGAATAATCTTTCATTACCCTATTTGCCTCAACTATCCCAACATCTTCAAGAACACCCAGATAGCAGATTGGTAACGCAACGAACCCTGTTTGGTTGTTGCACCCAGCACCCATTTCACCCAAGATTATCGACAGCGCCAGGTCCCATGGCATGTCGTGACCCGAGGCAAAGAGGCTTCACGTGCGTAGCGTGTGCGACAGGATGTTCCTGACCCAGCAGGTCACTCGAGCATCCATAGAAACGGCTCACCGCTGAACCGGGCATCATAGGGCGGCACCATGGTTTGCGTCAAGTGCATGAACATGTGCCGGCGGCGATTGTTCCTCGCCATTCTTATTACGGTATCATTTGTTCAGCGTCACCATTACGTATACAGTATGTGTAACCAGCTACCCAGAGCGCCGCCCGCCTGTGTCCGGCTTCCTGGCACAAAACATGCCGCCGCTCGATGTGGACGTGTTGCAGTTGCACGATGCGACAGCGTTCTGGACGGCAGCGCGCCGTGTTCAGGGTAACATCCAGATTGGCTTCGGGACCCTCTAGGCTTTGTTCGTTTTAGCATGAAACAATATGGATCGCAATTCAAATTATATGGAACGGAAGAATGTAGAACTAGTATAACCCAATTCGAAATGGTCATTCGGTTGCACATAGATTAGTATAAAAACCACTCTATTCCAGCCCATTCCATGCCCATTCCATATCCTAGAGGCCTAGCACCAATCTATCACCCCTACCCATAGAACGTAGCACGCCTGGGTGGAGTGAAAGAGTTAGAACCATTCAATCCAGGATCGGGAACAGACCCATTTGGAATTCATTCCCACAAAAACGAACATGCCTTTACTGTTACTACAATTTTGTTGCCACTGCCCCTGCGCCCTGCCACACTACTCGGTAGATCACGAATCATCAAGTGCCAGTTGATCTGACGCTCCTGCTTGGCTCTGGTGCCTGTAGCAGTAGCGGCGCCCACAGGAGGATGTCTTAATCATTGGCTTGAGATGAGACGGAGGTGATGGTAGATGACGGCGGCTATTGAAGTGGCCAAATGGGAAGGATTTGCACGACGTGGACCTCGAGTTGCTTCTGGGTCCATGGTCACTAATGAATTAACTTGTGCTCATGATATAAAATACTAGAGAAAGGGGCACGCTTCGCTGCGCCAGATTTATAAAAAGTTCAAGGGTCAAACGTAAAAAGAAATCATGTTGAAAGATAATGGTAAATAATCTATATAATAAGGGTTTTTCTGCTAAAACTCATGCAGTAGGCCCATATCATCCGTTGGATCCCATCCAACGGCCCACACACTGTCGGACGTGAATAAACCCTAACCTTCCTCCACCGCACACCTCGGTCAACCTCACACCCGACCCTCACCCCACGCCGCCGCTTCCTCCCTCCCGTGCACGTCGTGCGCCCCCTGCTCCTCTCTCCCACCGGCAGTGACACCCCCTCCCTCTCCCTCACCAGCGGCGACGCCCCCTACCTCTCCTTCACCGGTTGCGACGCCCCCACACCACTCCGCCGCTCCGCCCTCTCTCCCTTTCCTCTCTCCAATGGAGCCGCCAGTCCCCTTCCGCGACGGTGCCACATGTTCCTCTCCCCTCGGTGTCATGTGCCACCACCTCTTGTCCCCGACGCCGTCGCTCGGATCCGGCACCGCTGGGCCGGATCCACGTCGGGGAAGGAGGTTGAGGCCGGATCCGGCGACGGGCCGAGCGGCAGCCAAATCCGCGATGACGAAGGAGAGTCCACCAATTCCACGGTGTGCGTCGGGCTTCTTTGGTCTCTCCGTGCTGGGCTGCCGCCGCCGGCCCACGAAGTCAAGGAGCATCCGAGGCAGCGACGTGGCCGGCGTGAGAGGCCGCCACGCCGGCCGGAAATGGCGTGTCGCGCTTGGAGGAGGCCACGGAGGCCGGATTGTGGAGGGAGGCGGAATCTTACGCACTTTCAGCTATTACATATTATACAATACCTTACCTGCCGCGAGTATAATATTTTCAAGAAAATATGCAAAACACTTATCTTGTTTAACACTGTGGGCTGATTCATGCAACTACGAGCTATCGTGCCTTATGAATAAATCTATATTTTTAGTAGCAAAAGCTAGAAATGTTTTTCATTCTCATGGACCTACTAAGACACTGCTTCTACAATGGACAAGTACACATTACTCATACACAAGTGTTTAATTCTTTTTTATACCTACATGAGATGTTTCTTATTTGTGACAGTCAGAATTAAACTGATCAAATGACTAAGGATTTGGATGGCCTCGACCTGGAGTTATGCATGTGTCACTAGGGGTTTGTGTAAGGAGAATTTGTATGATGCTAGGGGTTACAATTGCCTTCATTATTGTACCTTAAGTATTGAAATGCAAATTTAGTGGGTTTCTCATTTTTTATCTAGTCTAGAAAAATATTGTACTAAATAGTATGCTCTTTTATTTTTCGATATTGAGGGTTGTTTAATGATTTGCTTAAAAAAGAGGGTTGTTTAATGGAGTTTTCGGATACAATTTCAAATAATTAGTTTCCTTTATAATAAGTATTACAATTTTTATTTTTTGATAATAGAAAGATTGTACTTATCGTAACAAACATTGTATCTAGGTCATGTTCTATGAATGCTTCACTATGCAATTTCACACAAAATTTCTGAAATTATCAAATTTTGAGATAGGATAATGCAAGATCACCATTGCTTCACTGCTCGTCATATATCTAGATCATGAAGAGAATTTACATGCACCACTAACATATACTTTTAGGAAAATTATAACCAAAATACGAACACCAACATGTGTCAAACCGTCATCAGAAGTGGATATATATATTCCATGAAGGAAGAGAAATCTGAACCTTTGATAGTTTTTTTAATTCTTCATTATTTTATTGATTCAAACTTGTAAATTTGTGAGACTATCTTTACGAGTTTTAAGATCCAATTGTGTCAGATAACTTTTTATCTGAGTAGTAATTTGTGGAGGAAATAGCTGTACATTGAGTAGAGAGTAGGCATGCAGTATTTCTCCAACTTTCATTAAACTGAATTCTACTAGTAGTTCTAGACGTGACACAAATGCCAGTTGAATTTGTCGGTAGCCTACTTGAAACTAAGGAACAAGTCTCAGGACTACACAAAGTTATTGATATCGGACAGAATGAAAGTTATAGATAACTGGCCGAGCCTATACAGCACTACACATAATAGGTCCTCCGCAGTGGCACCAGTGCCCGCCAAACGTTGAACTGTTGCCATGTGTGCCCGATGGTACGTAGGTAAAACTTGTCGCCGTACCAGAAGACAACATGTCGCTGCTTCCTCGAGTTTAGGTGCGTGAAAATGGCATCTTAGTTGCTGGATGTAATAATGGCTAGGGCAAGGATTGTAATCCTGCGAAATTAACTTTCTGATATATAAGATCTGGATGCATGATTGCCGCACTTGAGAAAAGCAACAAAGCCCACTTGCATTTGGTAATGCACTTGAAGCTAACGAACTTCAACTTCGTACCCCAGTGCCTTGCAAGATGACAACTAAAATAATTTTTGGACACAAGGAAAGTTATTGATAAGATGTTGCCGGGCCTGTGTAGCACAGTACATCGGTCCAACCACGTTGAGCTGGTCCCAACTTGGCCCGACTCGCGCGGCCCTATTGGCTCGAATCTAAAACTTGCTCCCGAACCAGAACACGCCGTCCCGGCGTCCGTCGGGCTCGACGTAGACGCACTCCCCGACCGCCCGCCACGCCGCCTCGGCCACCGGCGTCGCGTCGAACCGGTAGTACTCGCCGAGCAGCGGCCGGATCGCCCGCGTGGCCTCGGCGGCGTGGTAGTGCGGCAGCGCCGGGAAGAGGTGGTGCACGACGTGCGTGTCGGTGATGTTGTGGAACGATGTTGTTCAGCGCGCCGTAGTCACGGTCCACGGTGGCCAGCGCCCCGCGGAGCCAGTCCCAGTCGCTGTGATTGTAGCGCGGCACGGCACGGTCCGTGTGCTGCAGGTAGGTGACCAGCACCAGCCACGCGTTCGTCACCGCCAGCGGCAACCCGTACACCCGCCCCACCGCGGCCCAGGACGAGACGGCGGCGAGCCGGCGCAGCGCGAGCGCGACGCATAGCACGCCGGCGTCGGAGAGGACGACCTGCGCGCGCTCCCGACGGGTGGTGAAGATCGGGGAGAAGGGGTCGAAGTGGCTGGCGAAGCGCGGGTACGGCCTCCCCGCGGCGTTGCAGGCCAGGTAGAGCGGCCAGCCGAGGACGAGCTGCGACACCAGCGTGGCCAGGCGGCCGGGCACGCTGCTGCGGTGCCAGGAGGAGGGGTTGAGCTGGGCCTTGGGCCGCGGGACGAAGACCTCGTCGCGGTCCAGCGAGCCCGCGTTGGCGTGGTGGCGCCGGTGGCTGTGCTTCCACGAGAAGTAGGGCACCAGCAGCGCCGTGTGGAGCGCGAAGCCCACGGCGTCGTCGAGGAGCGCGTGGTCGGAGAAGGCGTGGTGCCCGCACTCGTGCGCCAGCACCCACAGCCCGCCCAGAGCGCAGCCCTGCGCCGCCCAGTACGCCGGCCACGCGACGACGCGGAGCGGCGAAGGCAGGCTCGGGATCACGGCCACCGCGAAGGAGAGGAGCGCGGCGACCACGGCGAGGTCGCGGAGGAGGTAGGCGGAGGATGTAAGCACGGAGCGGTGGAAACAGTGTGGCGGGATGGATCTCTTGATCTCGGCCAGAGTGAACGGCGGCTTCTCAGTCGGCAGCCGCCCCGGAGCTGCTGGTGTAGAGACATCGGAGTCGTCGTCACCACCGCCGGTACTAGTGCGGCTGCCCGCCGTGGTGGTCCAGCCGCCAGCACCCATGGCCATGGGTTTGCTCCACGTCTCCCAAACCGGGATGCGTGTTGATTACTAGCAGGACAACAGCAGTGCAGCCAGTCGCTTGTGTTTGTGCGCGAGAGAAACTCGAAAAAAGGTGCGTTGCAAAGTGACATCGTGCCATAGGTTTATAGACCTAGAAGAGGACACACAGGACGCCGCCTCTCAGCTGGCCTCCAAACACACCTCGTCGTCAGTCCTACTCACCTACTAGTACTCCTTAATCCTCCACAAGTTTAATTTGCTTGCCGCAACGGTGAAACGTGTGGAGAGGCAGAGAGGCATGTGCTGTGTGCAACATATGGTGTCTACCACTGTACACATAATTTGTCACGACACTAAATATCATTTTGTAAAAAAATCAAAATAAATAATGCAGACGTGTGATTGGCCACAGCGCTGACCGATTTGCTGTTTTTTCATGGGCTTTTGCATACATTTTTTTTACCTTCTCGCGATTTGTGTTGTGAAGAAAAACGTGTTTAGTTAAGCACATGCCGAATCATGTGTGCACGAGTAGTTGATCAGTAATTTAGCCCAAAGAACATGATCCTTACAAAATTTATACTTATATATTCATGTTTGAGTGATGGAAACCATTGTTGAATTATGTGTATTTATATGCAAGAACATAATGATGTGCTCATCTTAATGTTTTCAAATTCCAATAAACTTATTATTAATTTACTTGCAAAGGTAACTTTTGCCATCATAGAAACACAAAGATTTTTCAAATGTGTCCCACGAAAAGATGACAAATGTCACCACGGTACTATATAACGTGTGAAAATATTTTTCATATTAGGTGTTATATGTTCATCAACATGTCCTGGCGACGGCCTCTCATCTTGAGCATTGAAAAAAATTCTCTATATCTGTAATATTTTAATCATGACGTGGTTGTCAACTTCACTGTTCATTATTCTGCCTACTAATTATTTATTCAATTTCCGATTTCCTCTTGATTTTGGAATCTATAAAATTCTCCGAGGAGTATAATCTCAGTTGTTTTCAAGATAATTTCTATTCACGTGCTGTGTTGGGACAGATGCCAGTCAAGGTGCATCAATAGAAATTCTGATATATTTTAGGGTCAAAGTACTTATCCTTTTGGACAATAGTATTATAAAAATGTTATATTTGCAAAATAAATTATTTATAATCTAGAACTGTTCAGTTGTATTTATGTATGAAATTTCTTTTAGACTAGGTAAGAGTAGAAAGTTTGTCTAAAACAAAGTATATAGAAGTACGTATAAACAAATTATTTATATATGTTAGTGCAAATTATTTAGCTAGAGAGGTGTAACCTATCCATTTTATGGATTAAACAGATTTCCGAAGTATATTTCTAAACTCTGGAATGAAGTTCTTTTGGGCTTTGTGCATATCTCAAGCGGACTAAACATTGAAAAGTAGTCCGCTCCTGGGCTATGAAATGTAGCGTTTGTCCGTTACATTTCTCTTCTATCTACAGTTACTAAGTTATCTGCAATAGGGTTGTCTTTCCAGCTTAACAGTCTTGCATTTTGTGTTGTACTCCTTTCGTTCTTTAATTATTGACGTAGTTGATTTTTTTATACGTTTGACTATTCGATTATGAATATGGAACTCTATAAGTTATGTTTCAACTTTCTTTAGTAATAAAATAAGTTATAATAAAATATTTGATACTTTTAAAATATGTTTAATAAGATAAATTATCAAACGTAACAGAAAAAGTTAACAATCTCAACAATTTAAGAACAAAGAGAGTGTATAACTTTTTAAAAAAATCTATGAAAGCAGGTAGAGATCTTCCCGCTGACTTCATCAGTAAAAAAATTCGTTACTGTATGTTTTTGTAGGTAAGAATTCTTGGTATTCTAATATAAAATTGGTCAATAGGCAAACATTATATAAGCCCCTTATTTTGTTTTCCTTATCAATTTTTTACCTAATCACTAAGTCCACTGTATTTTATTGTATCTTTAAAAATATTTAAATTGTGAAAAGTTTTTTAAAAACTTTAAATCCTTATATATTTTTAGTATTTTATGACGGAAGAAGTATTGTTTGGTCGAAGTTACTAGACAAGAGATATAAAGAATACTAGTTGATAACCCCACACGATGCTGCAGTGTTGGTTGGAATGACATAATAAGATGTATGAAATGCATTATGCTTTTAACGATACACAACCATCTCTATTAACTTTGGAAATAAAATTTTTTACAGTTTTATATTTGACACATACGAATATCGCACAGTCTTCTACTAATTTCTTCCAAAATACCTTCACCCATGATATTACCTAGTACAATGAATCAGGAATAGTCATAAGATTTGCATCTTACGATTTCTTTTGTAGGAATTAGTTGACAAAGAGTTTTTATCAGAAATTACTCCTGATTACAAGATGCGAGTATGGAAAATGTTGAAACAAAACAACAAAAGATAATATTATATTTGAATAAAAAGGAACATCCCCTTCTTTAATCAGATGTACATAAGCATTAAGCATAAGTTAACTTCTCACGCAATAAATTTGCAGCACTATTGACACATGAAAAACTTATTCAATTCAGCATCTAACAAATTTAGTCATTGTTGGAAACTTTGGCAATCATTATATATCAACTCACAATATACATTAAACTACTCATAGTCTATATAGAAACTGTACATTAACAACAGGAGGGACTTACATCACGATATTTTGTGTTGGTAACAGATTTACATGTGAAGGGTCAACTAATTTATTTGTTGCTGAAAGTAAATAATAGGAATATGAAACCTAAACAAATACTTTTTTCAATATCAGTCAATTGTCGTACTTTTGCATTGGTAAATTTCGCCCACAACACAACTTGGATACTCAAACTGAGACGAAAGCAAGGGCAGTACAACTACAGTGAAAGGTGTCTGCATGGTTCACAACTACTCGACAAATGAACCCGTCATTTACTCATCACAAAAACCATATCAAGCATTTGGAAGGTTCATCAAATATTGCTACATGCATAGAACGACCTTGCGAGTTAGGACGATCCAAGCAAGATGCAGAAAAACTATTGTCTTTTTGGGCAGATGATTGTGTCTAGGAGAATAAAATGCACATATACAACTGTTCGCTTCTCAAAAGGAAAACACTCCTAGAAGATTAGGCCATTGTTGTGGCTTATTTTATATATGAAAAGGGGAGGGATTGTAGATGTAAGGAATGCAGTACCGTGGGAGATGAATAGATACCAGTTTGGAGATTTTATGGCAAAAATTTAAATTGGTTATGACATACATGAGTAGAGAAATAATAACCCTACATGAATGACCGATCCTTATGTTAGTAGAAACTGATTAGATAGTGAAAGTAACTAGGTATTGATCATTCAGAAAAAAAAGGTGTGCGCTGCCCCCTTACACTACCGATTGAAAATGACATACAACTAGTTGAAGAAAATGTGCCTACATATACGCGAGTGGAGGAACAATAACCCATGCTGAATCTGATTAGGGAAGTGAAGTAATTAGGTATTGAACATACAGAAAAAAAGGTGCGTGCTGTCGCTACACTACGGTTGGTAAATGTGCATGCATTATATTTGTAATAACTCAACACGTGCTGAGTGTATTGTAGTGGAGGAGAATAAAACTTGGACGGATAGATCCTGTTGTATGGTTATGATCGAATGGTGTACACATTTGAGATGACGCGGCTGCACCGAGAGAATAAGAGTTCTTGAATCTTAGTAGGTGGACTTATAAAAGATTTAGATATCCTGAGAGGATCCACACGTGGGCCGGGTATAATAAGGATCTGTTTTATTTGCAATTATATTTGTATCTGATCGTGAGAACCAATTAAGAATGTACTTAAATATTAGTTAGTTTTGTTTTAGACACTGGATGTAAACGGGACTATTATATATATTCATATGAAGCCAGCAATAGCTATGACGTGCACCACCACGCGTCAGAAGAATGCTGACTCAATGGGACACGTAGCTCTGAACAGGCGGTCCTGCCACGAGACCACGCGGCAAGCAAGATCCTGCCGCGGCTCACCAGCGCCACGATGCGCAGGACTAGAAGCTTGGTCTAGCTCACCGTCTTATATAAGCAGCTACTGCATAACCTGCATTATTCACATTCACAATCTACTTTTTCGACTGAATTCTCCACCAGCTGATCGCTCGATTGAGCAGAGCAGATAAGCTGCCCGCGAAGAGGATGTCGGCCATGAAGGCGAAGGCTGAGGACGCCGCGTCCTCTGCCAAGGCTGGCGTCGAGAAGGCCAAGGCTACTGCTGGCGAGAAGGTTTGCTTGCCCTGTTAACACTGCTCTTGTGTCTTCACATCGTCTGTCTCAGTGATTGGTGGTGTGTACATGAACGCACGCAGGTGGAGAAGGCCAAGACGAGGGACCCGATGAAGAAGCGGGATGCCGAGGAGCGGAAGGAGGACCGGAAGCTGGAGATCGAGTCCGACGAGCGGGTTGAGAAGGCCGGACATGGCCCGGAGAGGAACGTCACCCACACGGCCGGTAGTGGACTCGGTACAGACTAAAAACACCTGAAAAGCGAGGCGGGGCCTTGCTAGCGAACGATAGCGTTGCTTCACCTGTGTAGTGGTAAAAGCTCTGTGTATGATGTACTTCCTGTTGTTAGTTGTTACTGAAAAATCAAATGAACGAATGAAACCTTTAAGACCATTAACGTTCACGTCTTGTGTACATACTAAATTATACTATCTCAGTTTTTTAAATTATTGACGTCACTGACTTTTTTATTTTCAGTCTTATTAAAAAATTATGAATTACTAAATATTTTATTATAATTTATTTTATCACCAAAAAAAATTAAAACACAACTTATTTTCGTCTGATTAAAAAAATGAACCACTAAATATTTTATTACAACTTATGGTTTTATATATTTGAAAAAATATTTGAATAAGATGAACAATCAAAGATAATAAAAAAAGTAAACGGTATTAATAATTTAAAAATGATCAAAGATAATGAAAAAAGTCAACGGTATCAATAATTTAAAAACAAAAGAAGTATAATAATTACAGTTTTTTTTAAGATTTTCACATTAATCAGAAGAAAATATACTAATTTCTAACAACAGTAAAACACGGTGCAGTTTGTTTATGAATCATGGTCATTGAGTTTTACATGATTAATAACTTTCAGATATTCACTGAGTATGCGGCATACAAATTTAGGAAGTCCAGGCCGAGTACGCAACGAAAAACGATCACGTCAGCATATACACGTTCCAACACCCAGAGCAATATTCATTATCAGCGTATATGTCAAGAGAGCACGGAATTTAAAACATCCTATACTTTACCAAAGTCTAGAGGTACGACAATGTACAATGGCAAGATAGCTATGAGAGTGCTCAGGATCTATGAGATATCTCAGGATCCATAATAGTGGCTCTATTGCCGGTGAGATAAAGACGGGCACTACAAGAATCACACGCTATAGCTGCGTGGCTCAAAATGACAGAATCACATACTATAGCTGCGCTGCTCAAAATGACGTAGCTACAGAAAGAAAAATGCTTCTCTCTTTAAATTAAAATGCCCTAAAATCAATATTGCTCCAACCATGATTGTTGTTATTTTTCACCAAGATTTATTTTTGTTCTCTACTTACATTTTCTCTCCCTCTTATTTGAAAGTGGCCTTTTATTTGGTCTTATTTGTAATAGTATCTTTGTTTACTTTAAAACCCAAAAGGAAAAGAAAACAAAAAAAAAAAAAACAAAGGGGAAAAGAAACCTTACCGATGTAGCTCCCCTTCCCCAGACCAGCTCTCTCCCCTCAGCCCAGCTACCTTCCCCCTCGGCCCAGTGCCTCCCCCGTCCAAGGGCCGCATTGCTTTTCTTCCCCATCGTGCATGCGCCGCCTGCCGTAAGGGCGTGCGCCCCTCCGACTGATCCGCGGTCAAGCCACGCGCAACCACACTGGACCAAGGAGGCCACACACGTGTGTCGCGTTCAACAACCCCTCCTCCCCCTCACCACCCCTCGCTCGCCCACGCTGCAAGACGACGCCGCCACTATGCACCGCCATCCTCCCCACTCCTACTTTCCCAAAAGTGGCACGACGGGTAGGCACACAGTGCCGCCACCAATCGGCCACCCGCGCGTGCCTGTGCGCCGCCGCCATTTCCCCCTCCTGCCGCCACTAGTCAGGTCGTCTCCCCCTACACCTCCAGCCAAGTTCGAGCCGTCGCTCAACTTCCCCGCACCTAGCCGACCCTCACTACAACAAATGTGACTTTCTATGACATTTTTCTCCTGACAACATACTGTTTTGTCATAAAATTTGTTGGATTTATGACGTTTTTGAGGAAAACGGGCGTTTTATGACGAAAATCGAGATCCGTCATTAAATTTGACCACAAAATCGTCATAAATCAAGACACCATTATATTATGACGAACAAAAACGTCATAATTGGTAAAAATAAACGTCACAATAGTTATGACAAATAAGAATCATCATTAACAAAAAACAGTTACTAAACATCAAAACTTGTGACAAATATGAATCGTCATAATATGGCCCACCTATCAACAACCTATCACGTAGGACCCACATATAATTGTTATTTGAAAAATAAAGGAAAAAAGTAATTGATAAAATATGAGTTGTTGTTGAATAATTTTTTTAGATCATGCAGATATGACCAACGCGTGGTTTGGTCCCACAACAAGTCAAGTGCGACTGACATGTCATGTTTTTTAAAAATAAAAATATTATAAGTAATGTTAAAGATTAAGCCCAAGAGGACACTAAAAAGTCAGCATCCCTTAAAAAGGAAAATAGATGGTCGCATCCGTGCTTCAACTCAGCAAAGGTAGCTCACAAACTTTTCCGATGGACGGTGATGTATGCTAGCCGCTTTGGAGAGTGCTCTAACTCTTGAGATGTATCTTATTGGTTATCTGTGTGCGAATTTTGTTACGATATGAGATTTATGTATGTGAGAACTGCAATACACACATGACCTAGCATGCGTGCAAATCTGTATGTGATGTTGGAAGAACAAATCTATATTTGATTTGAAATTATTTGCTGAGTTTGTATCTGTATGCATGATGTAATATATATGTGTGTTATAATGTTGAGCTTAATCTGTTTTCTGATGTAATTGGGCTTTGCTTACCTGTATTGTGTTGGTCTTAGAAGAATTAACGGGCTGGAAAGAAGTGGGTCCAAAGTTAAGTGGCATGTTAATTAAGTGGACTTAAAGATAAAAAGCCTGTGAAATTAGTGGGGCGAAATTAGAATGGCCTGCAAATTAATTGGGCCGAAAATAAAATGGCCTGCAGATTAATTAGGCTAAAAGTTAAAAGGCCTGCAAATTTTGTGGGGCGGAAAGTAAAAGGCTCGCGATATTAGTGGGCTGAAAGTTAAAAGGCCTTTAAAACTAATGGGCCAGAAGTTAAAAGGCCTATGGAATTTATGGGCCAAAAATAGGCCAGCCAGTCCAAACCCGGTCCAATGGTTAATGATGAAAATCATAATTGTCATTAAATTCTATGCTTAAGAGCGTCATAAATATTGATGACATTTCTGTGGAACGTCACAAATTTATGACGAAAATAACGAAAATGTTACAGAAGGAAATCAGCTACGCATCTTCCATGAGAAAACGATTTTCGTCACCGCTGTGTCATGATAGGTAGTTTGTGAAGAATTTCAGACCTTCTATGACAAAATTACATCGTCATAGAATGTCAAAATTGTTGTAGTACCCCTCCCTTCCCGATTCCACACGCGCACGAGCCAAGCGTCCCGCACCGCCACCGCGCGTGCGTCCGAGGGGCTTGCCCATCCTCCCCGGTCGCCGCCGCTCGACGCTGACCACCCACGCATGTGCAATGCCTTAGAACACGACCCCCCCCGAATCCGTCTATAGCCGTCACCCGGGCCGATTCCGACGAACTCCCTTGCGTGCACCCTCCGGTCCACGGCGGACCCGTGGACCAGCTCCCCAACCCGGTCCACGAGACCCTGGACCTATTTAGGTCCACAAACTTGTTCCTCTGTCTCATTTAGGTCCGTAAACTTTTTCTGTAAGACTGTGGGTCCATGTATTTGTTTGTCTATGTTATTTAAATCCATAAACATTTTTCTACAATTATAAGTCCATAAAATTTTTAAATAGAGATTGTAGTTTCATAACTATTCACTAAATATTTTGATCAATTCTTGCAGGATTACACTCCATCGTACCAAGAACTAGATAAAGGTCTAGAGTCGTTGAGAATTATTCAGCCTGATAGAATGATTAACTACGTATGTGTCAACTATTTATAGCACCAACGAGCTCGGTAAGTACCTTGGTTTGCCTATAGGTAGTTGTAATCACCATCCCATCACTAACATGCAATAGCAAACTTGTACGTAGAGTCAATTGTGTGTACTAAATGAAGCTCCACATGCTCACTCAAGAAAGCAGGAAAACAAATTAATATATTTAATTTGTGTAAACAATCTCACATGCTAATTTTACGGTAGCATACATTAGGTCTAATCTATATGTTTAGTGAATGATTATGGATATGTGGGGCACTATTTCAAAAGGTCTTGGACGTCAATGACACATAAGAACCAATTTGTGGGCCTAGAAATTCAAAGGTAAACTTTGTGGACCTAAATGACACAAACGAGTGAAATTGTTTATGGACCTAGAAATGCAAACAAGTTCATAGAGCTCTAGTACATTTTAGTTTATGTGATAACATTCTAGTTAGTAGTATGAACAGTGATACATATTAGCCAGTCTCATAAATATTGGGCTCCTCAAACATCAATGTCGAGGTTTAGCTCGGCAAGTAAACAACATGGTCCATAACGGATCGGGAACTCGATGGTGCAACACAAGAACACATAGGGATTTAGACAGGTTCAGGCCCCCTCAATTGAGAGTAATAACCATGCGTCCTGTATGAATTGTATTGCATTAGCAGATTGCTATGTTGTTCGTAGGGGTCCCTGCCCCCCCCTATATATCCGGGGAAGCAGGGTTACATGTAGAATCCTAGTAGGTTACAAGGTTTACATAATTAGAAACTCTATCTCTAAGCTTTCTTATCGATGTAGTATCCTACTCGGTTGGTCTTGTATTTTTTGGAAATTACTCCGAATAAGTCGGTCTTGTTGTCCGTCTCTGTTTTTATATCGGTCTATGGAACCTTCCGGTACCCTGTATCGGTCGGACATCACTCTGTGGACTCTCTTAATCGGTCGTAGGACTTCAATGAGTCACCATATCCTTGATGAGCAACCTTCCGAGTTGCATATACCCGTAGGGTAAGTACTCTACAATCAATGCACATAGTTTTGTACAGTTGATCATATAATTTATTCTTACGGGTTTGCACATCTCCATTTCTTTGTTACATATGAATAAGGCTCAAGAGTAGGGCAAGCTATCCACATTTACCTTCAAAATAAATATTTTAGTTTATTTTTATATATTTGATAAATTCATCTGTGTGTCCACACAACATACCTCTCCATGCCTTTTACATCTAAATGAGTTAAGATTATTTTTCCATAATGAGTTAAGTTATATTGTAATCATATATTTATAATAGAAATGAAGTATGAAAGAAAAAAATCAATAAATAGTAAAAGACATCACCTGAATCCAAAATGAAGCGAGAAGTATAAAATAACAAGGATCTGTCTAGTTTTAATCTGAGTAGAAATTCGCAAAGTTTCCAGTCAGATTTTTCTTCACCTCAGAATCTTGATCCAACCGTTAAAATTTTGTATTCACTTGTAGCAGAAAAATATTCTCAAAAAACAAAAATGCTCCACCTAAGAATCAATTGTTCCAGTAGTACAATTTCATTGTTGCGGCAGTAAAATATTTTCATTGTTCGAAAATTCTAACTAGAGAAAATGCAAAATTACTCTCAATTGGAAACTAGAATATCTGAATAATAAAGCCAATCCACAAACGGTGTCAAAGACGTCCAAATTTCAGTCGAAGTGGATTCTGAGAACAGATTTCAATGTAAAATATGTCCAAATTTGGGTTTCCTATACATTAGGGCGGAACAATTATTTTCGACTTAAAACACATCAAAGTGCCAACTATAATGACAATTAACTTCAATGTAAAATATTGCCTCAAATTTATAGGAATCGAAAACTTGAAATTTGTCAGCCTTTATTATGAAATATTATCTCCCACGAGTGTTCAGAAAAATAAAATATTTTTATACTATTCCTGTGCAATTATCCTAACATGAATATGATTTAGCTGGAAAATTAGTTAAGCATAGTTTAGTTGGTTAGATTTATTGTGGTGAAACTAACCCATTTAATTCAAATTTCAAATCTTGCATCAGTGTTGTGTTATGGCTAATTATTCTTTTAGTGTGAAGCGACATTCTCGTCGACAGCTGTGGTGACTGTAAATCTTATGTTCAAATTGGCTTAGTAATTTCGAGATGTCTATAGGGGTATAATTTGTATGTGTGTACATGCATCTATATTATATTGTATTCAATAAAAAAACATTATTTTGCGACCATGATCTTCGTTGGTGACTAAAGTTGCTAATGTCTGGCTGAGAAGTTAATCATTACTGCGTCAAACAACATATCTTGTTCATTTGGCAACACTGTTAGTTTCATTCATAAAAGTACTATAAGCTTATTTGAATATCGAGGTTGGATATCGAATCAACAATGGACTGAGTATGTTACATCCATGCGTCATTCTATTGTCTGATTCGTGAATTTTTTTTTAAGGAAAAACGCCCTTTTGGGCTTTCATTATAACAAGCAATTTTACAAAATTTTAACCCAACTAGGCAAATTATTTAGAACAGCTCTCATTGGACAGCCACTTACATGACTAGGATTAGAACAAGATTCGTGAATTAAATCATCGGCGACTTCAGACAAGGTGCTGACCATGGACTTAAATATCATGAAAAAACCAACCAAAAACCGTCGTTTGAAATTTAAAGATTTGAAAAAAATATAAAAAATTATAAAAAAAACTAGAGGAAAAATGAGGGTTTTGGTGAAATCATTTTGCAAAAATTATTGACATTTCGGTGGAAAAAATTGGAGAAGGAAACTGAACAAAAACAAATAGAAAAGGGATTCTTATCCGCTCAACTCGCGCTGCTGCCTGGTCCAGGACTAGTGGTGCTCCATGGTCCACCTCCTCAACTCGTGTTGCTCCTGATCTGCCACCTAGATCCGCCGGTTAAATGGAGGAAGTCGTGCCACATTCACCCCCACCGTCGGCTAGCCACATGTCGCCCTTGATTTATCGGCCGAGAAACCACTTGCGCAGCGTGTGAGCAGGTCCGGCTAGGCGGCTAGCCGACCATGCCGCCCGACTAGCCGGATTTCTTGCGTGGTTAGCCGGTGGTTCCGTGCGACTATCGGTTTCAAAAGGTGAGAACCAATATCCAGAGGTTGATTGTAAGTGTTGTAAAGAAACAAAAAAGGTGGTGGTGCAACAAGGTTTAAGAAGCATTTAGTTGGACGCGGGAGCAATGCCGTCTATTGCAATAATGTTCCACCAGATGTTCGTGATTGATTCACAAAAAGTGCGAAACGGGTTCGCATACAAGAAACTACACAAGTTGGTATATGTTAAATACAACTTACGCATTCACATTCATATGAGAGAAGCTGGATTACACAAGCCACCTGACAAAGATCAAGTACTTGATAAGGAAGAGACAGAGATTGATGTCCCTTTGCCATCACAATTGATGGTCGAAGACGATTCATGCGACGAGTTATTTTATTAAATGGTCAGAAAAACATGTGGGGGACACACACATCAGCAAGCATAAACACAAAGCAGTGCCACAAAAAAAATTAGCAAAACAGAACCAAAAGGTTGTAGAAAGAGATGTCACAAAGGGTGAGTCCACTGCAAGTGATCATGATATATGAGGATTTTCAATTATACAATATGTGATTTGAGGAGTGGCAAACCACTTCCCAATAGACAAGCCTAACTTGGAAACAATACAAGGCACAAATATTGACTATTCGTATGATTGCGCTCATATCAATGGATGAATAGGCCAAGTGAATGCAGCAACCATGGCCTTCAATGTAATATGTATAATATATTTATTGTAATGGACTATGTACTACGGTTTTTATGACACTTAGTATGGTTTTTATGCAGCAACTCATGTAGTATGGTTTTTATGATTATGTGTTGTAATGAAAAACTATGTGTTGTAATGGACTATACTTGTTAATGGATTATATGTGCAAAAAATGTTTCTCTTTTTTGTCTTTTCTCCGACGCTAACGGCGGAAACGGTCGATAACCCGCTAATAATATTGAGCGGTTTATCGAGAAAACTGATCGATAAACCGAGTAGCTTATTGAGTCGACCGTGATTTGAATTCAATTTCCAAATTAAATTGTTTTTTGAACGGTTTTATCGATAACCGCGAAGGCTCCGTATTTTTGGTTGCAACGATATTTGAATCCTTGGTGGTGACGCGCCTGCGCGGAGAGGTTTCAGTCTCTCCAAATTCCCAGACGGTTTGAGCCTCACCTCACTGGATTCCAGCCCCATGATCGTAACCGTTATTCTGCGCTATATCCGTTCAGCCAAGTCAGACCAAGGCTGAAGAATGAAGACTGAAGAAGCATCGTGGTACGAGGGAAAGGAAAATATGACTCGTCGACCATCGCCGACATAAAGGATCCAGTCAACAGATAACCCCCAACGTCGGCGCACCACGACGTGTCGGCCGACAGTCCATGCCCATGGGACACGTAGCATCCACGAAGGTCTGTGGCCAGAGGCCATGTGGCACAAATCCGAACCGCGGAAACTTGGCACCGTATATCAATTTTATACATATATACCGTCGGCATTCAAATGGCAGCTAAGGAAGGATCACTATCACTGGACTCTGGAAGGTATCCCTGATTGATCGAGCAGAGAGCTGCTAAAGAGTGAGCAGGGTTGGGAGGATGTCGGCCATCAAGGTGAAAGCCAAGGACATCGCGTCGTCCGCCAAGGCTGGCTTCGAAAAGGCAAAGGCAACCGCCGGCGAGAAGGTAATATAATGCCTCCAACACCGCATAGTTTCTCTTATTTCTTGACCTACGAGAGTTCTGCGAGAGATGGCGTTCTTGATGAATGAACGCAGGTGGAGAAGGCGACGACGACGGACCCGGAGAAGAAGCGGCAGGCCGAGGAGCGGAAGAAGGAACGCAAGCAGGCGGTGGAGTCCGGCAAGCGGCACGAGAAGGCCGAGCACGGCGTCGAGAGGAGAGTGACGCACGTCGCCGGCGATGGGGGAGTAGGCTCCAGCTATTGGTAGCTACAACTCAGGCCCCTGAGTTGTGACGGACGGCGGGGACGCCACCGTTTGACCGTTCAGCTCTCACACACTTGGTTTCCATCCTTTTTTTAGTGTTTGGTCTTTCGTAAGTTGCATGGTTGTTATAATTTTCTCCAAATTCTATCTGATGAGTTTCGGATCGAAACAATATCGGTTCTCCTTATATTTCCATCTTGTTACGACCCACCAGTTGGTGGCGGTGGAGGTTTGACCCTTTAAATTCTGGTGCAAATTGGCACATCGAAAAATGTTCAAGATTTTGAAATAATAGTATAAACATATTTAAAATAATGTGCTCAACATTTCAAGAAAAAATATTAACATAGTGTATCTAGAATATTTACATGTGCAATCTGTAAGATGAATCTTATATATACTAATTGGAGGCTCCTTTTGAGACATCCATATTAATCGGACAAAAATCCTAAAAATTCTTAAAAAAAGCAAAACATCTAGCCATTGATTTAGATTTTCACTAAACCACAGCCGGTAGATGTCAACAATTGAAAGGAGCCTTGGTGCCTTACGTTATTTATTTCCCCACCAACCGCAGCTTGCGTCAACTTCCGAAACAACACGAAGCTATGGTTTCCAACAATAGTGTAATCTGGACTCCTCTGATCAAACTTCCACGATCTGGCCGACCTAATAACCGGCATGATACATACAGCGTCGCCACCGAATAGGGTTATTGCCGCCGCCCTCGGGCAAGATTAGCGGCATCGCGGCAAGCATGATTGTGGTCCAGGAAGTTTACCAGTACATCACGTGATCTACTACATGGACCATGTTGTCTTAGGGAGACCAGGCAGATATATCATTCTCTAGCATGATGTCGTGGCAAGAGCCACACTGATATGGTTGGAGTGTTGGATGATGAGTTCCCAACAGTATCGTCAGGTAATTGCTAGATACATCAAGAATCGTATGTCACACAACTTTTTGCACAACTTTTTGCAGATGCTTTATTGCGATTTTATCCCTTGCAGATTAATTCAGCACACAGTTTTGAAAAACCTTTTTGGATGTATCTGATAGCCGAAACTATCGGTTTGTTTCTTAAAACATGAAGCTTTTGGACGCAATAACAGTTAGATGTGGTTGAAGTGTTTTTATTATTCCCTAGGTACGAGATTCTTTCAGCATGGCAAGATCATTCCACAAGCGGTAACCACCTCATCTCCGACTCTCCGTTAGTCCTTTTGATTGGGTTTCTTCAGTTAACATACCTTACCTCGGAAACAATCCAGACAACCAATATACTTTTGTCTCCATTCAATGATGTCATAGTAATGAAACAAAGAAAAATAGTTTCCTTATATTACTGAGAAGGTTGAACAAAACAAGGCACTTTATAATTGTACTTGGTGCATTATTCTTCTTGGAATGATAATTTCCTTTTATTGTACTATATTCCCACCGATTGTTAATACATTGATTTAGCTCAAATTCGAACATAAGAAAAGTTGTACTGAACAAATAATCAATAATCTAGAGGGTGTGTGTATAGCCATGTGTTCCCTGAAATACAATTTAGGAACTTGAGACATGTTCAATGTGTATATATCAGCATGTGCAATGGTTCAGGAATCAAATATTTTGCTGTTACTATATGGCTAAATTAAAGAAACAAAAAACAGTTTGTTCCTATGCTAATATCTTGCTACCATACAAATGTATACGTTAAAAATAATAATCTCTCTCAGCTCAAATTTCTATTTGACCCAGAGAAAGAAAGACTCAATGTAAACTGGAAATATTATACCATATTAATATAACACAAAAAATTAAATTTATTTTTCATTATAGAAATTGTATTTACAGATTCCATGGATAAGCATAGTTCAATAGAAATTATAAGTATACAAATTATATCTTGTATTAAAAACTAGAAAAGTGTGATTAAAAATATATGATTTTGGACAAGTGTAGAAGTCAAATATGTTAACATTAAAAACATATTTCCAATGGTCATAAAAATATGAAACTGAATTTTCAGGAAGCGTAAAAGAAAGGTTGGGGATTTGATACATTTCGAATGAGAAAACGACAGTTTGATATATTTTAGAATAGTATTCAACAAAATATCCAAAAATCTACAATGCATCATCAATCATTTTAACTGCTAGCCCGTGCAGGTGCACGGGTTGATGGTCAGCATGATGTCGTGGCTAGAGCCACACTGATACATCCATGTCGCTCGTCCAGTGGTGTGGTTGGAGTGCTGGATGATGAGTTCCCCACAGTATCGTCAGGTAATACCTTGATACATCAAGAATCTTATGTCACACAATTTTTTGCAGATGCTTTATTGCGATTTTGTCTCTTGCGGATTAATTCAGCACGCAGGTTTGAAAAGCTTTTTTGGATGTATCAGATAGCTGAACCAATCGGTTTGTTTCTTAAAACATGAAGCTTTTGGACGAAATAATAACTAAATGTGGTCGAAGTGTTTTTATTATTCCCTGTCCACGAGATTCTTTCAGCATGGCAAGATCATTCCACAAGCGGTAACCACCTCATCTCCGTTAGTCCTTTTGATTGGGTTTCTTCAGTTAACATACCTTACCTCGGAGACAATCCAGACAACCAATATACTTTTGTCTCCATTCAATGATGTAATAGCAATGAAACATAAAAAAATAGTTTCCTTATATTACTGAGAAGGTTGAACAAAACAAGGCACTATATAATTGTACTTGGTGCATTATTCTTCTTGGAATGATAATTTCCTTTTATATTAGTATATTCCCACCAATTGTTAATACATTGATTTAGCTCAAATTCGAACATAAGAAAAGTTGTACTGAACAAATAATCAATAATCCAGAGGGAGTGTGTATAGTTATGTGTTCCCTGAAATACAATTTAGGAACTTGAGACATGTTCAATGTGTATATATCAGCATGTGCCATGGTCCAGGAATCAAATGTTTTGCTGTTACTATATGGCTAAATTAAAGAAACAAAAAACAGTTTGTTCCTATGCTAATATCTTGCTACCATACAAATGTATACGTTAAAAATAATAATCTCTCTCAGCTCAAATTTATATTTGACCCAGAGCAAGAAAGACTCAATGTAAACTGGAAATATTATACCATATTAATATAACACAAAAAATTAATTTTATTTTTCATTATATAAATTGTATTTACAGATTCCATGGATAAGCATAGTTCAATAGAAATTATAAGTATACAAATTCTATTTTGTATTAAAAACTACAAAAGTGTGATTAAAAATATATGATTTTGGACAAGTGTAGAAGTCAAATATGTTAACATTAAAAACATATTTCTAATGGTCATAAAAATATGAAACTGAATTTTCAGGAAGTGTAAAAGAAAGGTTGGGGATTTGATACATTTCAAATGAGAAAACGACAATTTGATATATTTTAGAATAGTAATCAACAAAATATCCAAGAATCTACAATGCATCATCAATCATTTTAATCTGCTAGCCCGTGCAGGTGCACGGGTTGATGGTCAGCATGATGTCGTGGCTAGAGCCACACTGATACATCCGTGTCGCTCGTCCAGTGGTGTGGTTGGAGTGCTGGACGATGAGTTCCCAACAGTATCGTCAGGTAATACCTTGATACATCAAGAATCTTATGTCACACAATTTTTTGCAGATGCTTTATTGCGATTTTGTCTCTTGCGGATTAATTCAGCACACAGGTTTGAAAAGCTTTTTTGGATGTATCAGATAGCTGAACCAATCGGTTTGTTTCTTAAAACATGAAGCTTTTGGACGAAATAATAACTAGATGTGGTCGAAGTGTTTTTATTATTCCCTGTCCACGAGATTCTTTCAGCATGGCAAGATCATTCCACAAGCGGTAACCACCTCATCTTCCGTTAGTCCTTTTGATTGGGTTTCTTCAGTTAACATACCTTACAACGGAGACAATCCAGACAACCAATATACTTTTGTCTCCATTCAATGATGTAATAGTAATGAAACATAAAAAAATAGTTTCCTTGTATTACTGAGAAGGTTGAACAAAACGAGGCACTATATAATTGTACTTGGTGCATTATTATTCTTGGAATGATAATTTCCTTTTATATTAGTATATTCCCACCAATTTTTTATACATTGATTTAGCTCAAATTCGAACATAAGAAAAGTTGTACTGAACAAATAATCAATAATCCAGAGGGAGTGTGTATAGTTATGTGTTCCCTGAAATACAATTTAGGAACTTGAGACATGTTCAATGTGTATATATCAGCATGTGCAATGGTCCAGGAATCAAATGTTTTGCTGTTAGTATATGGCTAAATTAAAGAAACAAAAAACAGTTTGTTCCTATGCCAATATCTTGCTACCATACAAATGTATACGTTAAAAATAATAATCTCTCTCAGCTCAAATTTATATTTGACCCAGAGAAAGAAAGACTCAATGTAAACTAGAAATATTATACCATATTAATATAACACAAAAAATTAATTTTATTTTTCATTATAGAAATTGTATTTACTGATTCCATGGATAAGCATAGTTCAATAGAAATTATAAGTATATAAATTCTATTTTGTATTAAAAACTACAAAAGTGTGATTAAAAATATATGATTTTGGACAAGTGTAGAAGTCAAATATGTTAACATTAAAAACATATTTCTAATGGTCATAAAAATATGAAACTGAATTTTCAGGAAGCGTAAAAGAAAGGTTGGGGATTTGATACATTTCGAATGAGAAAACGACAATTTGATATATTTTAGAATAGTAATCAACAAAATATCCAAGAATCTACAATGCATCATCAATCATTTTAACTGCTAGCCCGTGCAGGTGCACAGGACCTGCACAGGTTGATGGTCAGCATGATGTCGTGGCTAGAGCCACACTGATACATCCATGTCGCTCGTCCAGTGGTGTGGTTGGAGTGCTGGACGATGAGTTCCCAACAGTATCGTCAGGTAATACCTTGATACATCAAGAATCTTATGTCACACAATTTTTTGCAGATGCTTTATTGCGATTTTGTCTCTTGCAGATTAATTCAGCACACAGGTTTGAAAAGCTTTTTTGGATGTATCAGATAGCTGAACCAATCGGTTTGTTTCTTAAAACATGAAGCTTTTGGACGAAATAATAACTAGACGTGGTCGAAGTGTTTTTATTATTCCCTGTCCATGAGATTCTTTCAGCATGGCAAGATCATTCCACAAGCGGTAACCACCTCATCACCGTTAGTCCTTTTGATTGGGTTTCTTCAGTTAACATACCTTACCTCGGAGACAATCCAGACAACCAATATACTTTTGTCTCCATTCAATGATGTAATAGTAACGAAACATAAAAAAATAGTTTCCTTGTATTACTGAGAAGGTTGGACAAAATGAGGCACTATATAATTGTACTTGGTGCATTATTCTTCTTGGAATGATAATTTCCTTTTATATTAGTATATTCCCACCAATTTTTTATACATTGATTTAGCTCAAATTCGAACATAAGAAAAGTTGTACTAAACAAATAATCAATAATCCACAGGGAGTGTGTATAGTTGTGTGTTCCCTGAATTACAATTTTAGAAACTTGAGACATGTTCAATAGACATATATCAGCATGTGCAATGGTCCAGGAATCCAATATTTTGCTGTCACTATATGGCTAAATTAAAGAAACAAAAAACAATTCGTTCCTATGCTAATATGTTGCTACCATACAAATGTATACGTTAAGAAGAATAATCTCTCTCAGCTCAAATTTCTATTTGACCCAGAGAAAGAAAGACTCAATGTAAACTAGAAATATTATACAAATTAATATAACACAAAAAATTAATCTTAATTTTCATTACAGAAAATTTATTTATAGATTCATGGATAAGCATAGTTCAATAGAAATTATAAGTTTACAAATTCTATTTTGTATAAAAAACTACAAATGTTTGATTAAAAATATATGATTTTGGACAAGTGTAAAAGTCAAATATGCTAACATTAAAAACATATTTCTAATGGTCATGAAAATACACTAGAAGAAACTATTTATTCTATGACGAGTCACTGGTGACAATTTAGAATTCCGTCATAAATTTGTAACAGTGGATATTAAGCCCGTAATATAGTGACGGTTTAATAAATTCGTCATAAACCGGCCCATAATACAGTGACGGTTTAATAAATTCGTCATAAACCGGCCCATAATACAGTGACGGTTTAAATGACACTCAAACAAATGCACCAAAAAATACTCAAAAATTAGCTGCAAAAAAATGTGAATTGAACACAAGACCTTAAGCCCGTAATATAGTGACGGTTTAATGAATTCGTCATAAACCGGCCCATAATACAGTGATGGTTTAAATGACACTCAAACAAATGCACCAAAAAGTACTGAAAAATTAGGTGCCAAAAATGTGAATTGAACACAAGACCTCAACATCCAAAGTAAATAATCACACCACTACACCACACCAATGTTGTTGCAAGATTTGAACAATTCTCGTATAAGTAAGCAACATTTCTGAGCTACCTACAAGTCACCTGATCACGCAAGGCAGCATGTCCACGTAACCTGGCCACCCTTTTAACCCGAAAAAAACTACTGATGGGTTGAAGATCGAACTCGAGATCACTTGCTGCACAGAAGACAGTCATACCACTAGACCATTGCTCCGTTTGTGATATTTGCAGAGGATGCACCTTATTAAATCCATCAAAAGCGCCGCCGCTGCTATCTATCCTCTCCCGAGCGTCAGCCCTATCGAGAATGAATCTTCCTTAGTGCTCAGCCTCACTCGAACTCTCCCCAATCCCGATTCCTGAACTCTACCTCTCCCAGGTTCCAACTCTCAGGCGGCGGCCGGCGGTGCTGTGGCGAGCAACTGGCGTCAGCGGGCCCCAGCGGCGGAGCGAGAGCGGAGCCGAGGCGTGCCGCGCGGAGACGAGCGAGCGCAGTGATGCCGGCATCGACGCACGTCGCCGGCGGCACGGTCGCACCGGTGTCCGGCCTGGCGCGCGCACTCGCACACTGCAGCTGTGCAGCGGGTAGCCTGCAGGGCTACAGGTTGGAATCGGCATTCTGCTAAGGTAAATTTTCTTTGTTCGAACAGTGACTTGAGAAAAAGTAGAGAATAATTTATTGGAACATTGCATATTAGAACTATTTCTTGAAGAAAGTTTCTGTTAAGTCTTAAGGATTTCAATGAATTAGAATAAATTTTTTGTTAAGCCTGAATCAGAGATTCTTTCTGGTGCTAGATTTTTGTATGTACATTGTGGCTCAAGAAAATATACTACAAGTAAAAAACTAAGGATATAAAAAAGTAACAAGCATAACACTAGTATGAGGTTTTGTAGCTTTTTCATGCAATACTTCATTGCTTGAAATGGTATAATATGTCACCATTTGAATTGCGTGGAAAAATTTCTCGCTCAATATGACGTACCATCCTATATGATTAAACTTTTCAACTGTGTGGCACTAGCAGCCGGCAAAATGAAAGCAAGATCAACAAGAGGATAAACCAAAAATAATGAAAAGACCATGTCAGTTTGATACCGATTTAGTGCCAATTAGAGAAGAGATGAATCTATTAAAAGATTAAGAGAGAATAGATCTTTAACCTGAGAGCAGTTCTTACCTCTTGCGATGTGGATTGTGATTGTGTGTGTGTGTGTGAGAGAGAGAGAGCGCATGAGGTACATTCAGTTTTGGGCTAAACTGTTGTGTACCTCGCCCTGAAAATATACGAGGGGTAACTGGGATATTTGGTTGACGACTAGGGCCATGGCCGCAGTGGCCCTCTACATATTTCCGCCCCTGATGTACATTTTTGTTACAAATATAAACTTTTCAATCTAAAGAAAAATATGAACTTCTCATATATGTTTTTGTTTTCTTTGCATTTTTTGATGATCAGATGGATAGAAGTTGGATTCATGGCAGACGGTTTTCTCCTGAACACATTGCTCGTGTCAAACAATTTATGAGCTTCATTCAAGAAAAAATCAGTGAGAATGTTGAGATTCTATGCCCAGGTGGTAAATGTCTGAATCGAAAGTACCTCTGTCAGGCTCTTGTAAACAAGCACATTTTGTTGTATGGCATGGACAGTAGTTATACTCGGTGGATTCATCATGGGGAGAGCTCCAACGCTGATGTTATTGAGCATCCTGTTGCTGTGCATGGCGATGATGATGGTTTCATACATGGAGGTGGTGCAGACATCTGACCACAGAAATCTTTAAATAGAGATGATGGAGGCACTATTTTTCAAAGGGCAGAAATTGACTTGTTGATGAGAGACGCCGGCAAAGAAGTGAGCGATGATGATGATGATCATGTTCTGTTGTTAGCTATCTATTTGTCTAGTATTTTGTAGTTTGAATATGTAATCTGGGCATGATACCATTTTCATTTGAGTATGTGTGAATGTTAACTTTCGGGCAGTCAGGCCTAAACACTGCAGAATCCTTTCTTATTAAATTGATAGAGTTAAATTCCATTTTCTTAATGTAAGCACCTCAGTTTCATACCGCTCTAGAAATAATATTGTTGAGTCAATTCAGTGATATGCCATGATAAGTATAATTCAATGTTGATCTCCCTTATTATATAGAATGAGTGCATATAATTCAATTTAAAATATATGCCTTTGCTTCCAACATTTCAATCGGAGTTATCTGAAATATGATTTTATATCCGCAAACAACGCATCGATTAGTCCAATACCTATGGTCTCACATGTAAGCGGCAGCACACAAAAATCGTTGACCATACATATAATTTAAAAGTGTGGTGGTTTTGTGAAACTACACCCCATATTTGCTGGGTTTGTGACTATAAAACTAAAGTGTTGGTGAGTTCGTGACATTTACTCTAACATTTCACGCTTAAACTAATGTAGGCTTAAACTAAATTTATGATATGAACTCAAAGCATGACAAGTTCGGCATTTCCCGCTTGCTTTATCACTACATATAATGTCCACGTATGAAAGGATCCATCATTGGCATAAATATAGTGTCCACGTATATTGATATGTCAAGGGACAATTATATATGATAGGTTCCAATTAAGTATTGACATTTCACTTTGTTTACCGCTACACGCAACACATGGATTGGTTGGTAACATGGTTCACTCTTAGCTTAGTTAGCTTTGTTTTCGTATTTATCCTGAAGTTAGCTTCCAATTCATAAGGCACTCGATTCGAGCTCTGAAGTTACAACACCAATTTTTAGAAACGCTCCTGATTTTGTACCGATCACATCTTACATCGGATTAAGCTACTTTGTGGTGTTCCTGTTCTTGTGCTCCTGATTGCACATTCGGCCAGCCACATGAACTCAGTCCATAGACTTGGAGCAACACCATTTCACTGACAAAGTATCCAACATCCGCCTCCTGCGTACAGGTGCACGTGAGACTGGTTTTTCCATGCCCAGCCGGCCGGCCCAATCTGCGAAGGCGCGCACATTTGGCCTCCACCGCGCCAGCCCCCAAAATTTCCACCAGTCACCGCGCCAACCCAGTCCACCGAATTGACCTTCATACCCATAGGCCTTGAAAAAAATAGTAACACGCACAACTGCACTCCTATCGGCCACAGTCTGGAGGGCGTTCTTGTAATTTGATTGCCGCAGCACCTCAAATCCTCCCAAATCCCAAGCGCAGTGCACCCCTCACGCAGCCCAAATCCACGCAGCGCGACCCTCGCGCCGCCACTCCACGAGCTCCGGCGTCGGCGCCGGCGCCGCATCCCCTGCGACCCTGCGACCCCGGCCACTCTCGCATCCCCGGCAACCCCGGCAACCCCGGTGACCCCGGCCGCTCCCGCGTCCCCGGCCATCCCGGCGACCCCGGCCACCCCGGCGACTACATCTCCACCACCACCCCGTCGGTCACGAGCTTCGCCTCCACTACCTGATCTACCGTCATCCTCAAGGTCTGGTGGTCATGACGACGGAGGGTGGACAGAAGGCACAAGGTCTGGTGGACAGAAGAGTAAACTATCTACTTTTCTCCCATTATTATTTCTTTACATCATGAGTCAATAGAAATTGTTGATGGTAGGGAAATTGTAGTGTTAGTGGGTCAAAGGACAGCTAGCTAAGGTGTCAGGATATATGATCGAGCTGGGTGTCTGGGGATCTGAGGAGCTGGCATTCTGATTTTGGTGGGAAGTAGTTTTTGCAGGAATGAGAGAAACTAGTCCCTGTTGGAGTCCCTTGTATGAATTCACTTTATGCATGTTCTCCCTTGTACTGATGCTTAAAAATTAAACTCACAGGATTGTGCCTACATTGATCACAACAGATACGTCATGATGGTTATCATGATTTGAAATCCTTCAACTGTATCAAACAACTCTTGAGTAGTGCATTTGATATCTAATAATCCAGCATTCGGTACGGTCATAATTGCTGTTGCTCTTTGCACCTGCTGGAAGCTTTATTCTACCTCACAGAATAAAAATATGTTTGCCTTTACAGCTTGTTGTATGGTCTATTTCAGTTTGAATTATTAATTTGGTTTGGATCAGTACTTTTATTGATTTACTTTTCATGAGGTGCCAGTTAACTGATTATTTTAGTAGCTGAAAGTTTAGGTTGCACACACCAGCTGGTTGTTACTTATATGATACAGATACACCCATTGGTCTACTACTTGTTTAGTTTCAGAGATGATGTGCTCATATTTTCTCTCACAATAATTTGCACTTTATTATTGTTGCATAAATATTAATCTGTCATGTTCTCTCCAATCTCAGGAACTTCTCTCATCCCAGGATCCTCACTGTGTCCATATGAACAGGAGCGCCTCAAACGATGCATGGCCAACAGTAAAAGGCTGGAGGAACTTAAAATAGCATGGTCAGCCAGTCAGTTGAATACAACCATGGTTCCAGAGAAGAATAAGAGACCTCATAGAAATAGTGAAGACTCTGGATTTGAGTATGATCCTACTGATACTGGTGATGCAGATTTGATGGATGTCGACAGTGCTAAGGTAGCATTCCTCCATCTTGTCATGGCTTCACTTGTGGTTTTCTCTGCAAACTTTGTTGACTAATCCATGCTTTCATTTCAAGCAGACGTTTCAGAAGGGCAATAAGAAAGCTAACACACAGACTTCAGATGGTGCAGTCAAGTTTAGGAGTCGCAAGAGAGTTTTTGCACAGCAACCTACTGTTTGCACAAGGTCAAAACAAAGCAAACCTCAGTCTAATTCAAGCCAAACAGCAAGTGGCTTCCCTGCTGCCATTGAAGGCTAGTTTACTACCCTTTATATTAGCTTTCATAACATATCGAATGCACTCTTACTTGCTGACAGTTTTTTTAGGTGCTGGCATTTCCGTGCATTATAAGAACACCAACACGACCACGGGGGCTGGCATTTGCTTGCATGATGAGAGCACCAACATGACCACCGGGGCTGACATTTCCTTGCATGATGAGAACACCAACATGACCACTGGAGGTGATGATATTGCTTGGCCTGATGGGCACAACCATATGTCCAATGAAGGTGATGTCTCTCTTACTATCATTCTATTAGCTATGATGGCATGATGAATACATACTTACTCGGTGCCTTTCTTTAGATGGCTTTGTTCAGCAAGATGACCACATCGCCATGACTGAGGGAGCTGATGGTATTACCCATCCTGATGGCAACCATGCGATGACCAATCAAGGTGATAATTTGCTCATCTATTTTCCATGTTCCATACTGCCTCACTGGTTTCATGATGAGATTATATCAATGTTTGCTTCTCACTATTTGTGTTTTTATGTACATTTGCAACCAGAGGAGGAGGAGGTGGTATGGAACCGAGGTAGAAATATGGGTCATGGTCTCCAAAGAATGAACCGAGCTCGACGTGGGAAGCTGCGAGTTGTCATAACTAAAGGGCATCAAAGGCCTCTGGTACCACTTGTTGCTGCAAAGTTTGCAACTGAATGCAACATTATTGTGAGGAACCACATTCCTGTGTTCACCCATTAGAAGAAATACAAGAATTCTCCATGGTTCACTTCCTTTTGCAACTTCCTTCAAGTAAGTTGATTCTCCAGTTATTTCCCATTGCATTTCTGAACAATTTTGTGTAGGAATTTAGGATGATCAATCTTTCTTGGGTAGTTGCTAGTCTTTTCGCATCTTAAGTTCAGCATGATTCATGAGTTGATAGTATTCAAAACTTGCCTTGAACTGTTCAGATTTACCATTAAGTTATACAAAATTAAACTCTCTGTTCTGTTTGAGTAATTATCTTGATGGTGTTAATCCGTTGAAAATTAGGCTAATATGCTTTCTAATTCCTATGACTTGGAGTGTTTGTTTTTTAAAGGAAATATAATACTTATTTTTCACATTGTTCATTTATTAGATATTAAAATTTCTTATTAATGTTCTTCTATTTGAGTAGGCAAAGTTTGAAATCGACACGGAGGATCCCATAGTCAAAAAGGCTTGTCTTAACATGATGAAGGATGCGGTTCGGCAACAACGTCACAGGCTGAAGAAGGATTATTTTGATCCTTTTCCGCTACACGTGGTTAGCAGAACTTCTCCTGTCAAATCCATGGATGATAAACAATGGATTGCCCTAGTCGAATCATGGAAGAGTCCCAAAAAGATAGTATGTTTCTTTTTCCAACTCTTTCTCTCCATGTTGCTATGGCATGTGCCTCTTATGTATTCTGCTTTGCTATAGCATGAGTGTGAGATGAACAAAGACAACCGATCCAAAGTTCAGTTCCCTCAAGCTACAGGCTCCCAAAGCTATGAGGTCTTCATCGAAACAAAAATTGTAAGTTAGACATATCCTCTTCTATATACCTTTACCTCTCTAGCTTCATGAATTCCTTTCTGTTAATGCAACCATATAACCTATAAACTGTTAGAAGAGACATTCCCTCCGGTTTGTGAAAGCTGATTATTATGCTTAAACCTTGATTTTTTTCTTTTCTGTTTTGATCATGAATGGAGTATTGGATATGACTTCTAGCTATCCTGGTTCATTTAAAGTCATCTAGCATAACCATTGCCTTGGGTCTATAGAACAACAATTCTTGTTGTGGAAACAAAATCGGCAAATTTGTTATACTATACATGTTGTTTGTGTATTACATACTATCAAGTGTTGTGAACAAGCAAGTAATAAATTGATGCATGAAATGTTTTTCAGGGTGATAAGTACAAGGATGAGGACCCTACTGCATTGGATTTGTTCAAGGAATGCCATTTAAGCAAAAAAAAAAAAAGGCTTCAAGCCTGCTGTACAATCAGCAATTGTAAGATATCTTTCAGATACAATGTCTTTTAAATTTATTTTTTTAATTTGTATCTCATGATCATGACTATTGTTTCTACTTTCTTGTTAGACTGAGATGGAAAACAAGTTGGCTACACAAGCAGGAAGTAATGGAACTGAGGGAGGTGAGGGAACTAACATAGGTGAAGGAAGACAAGGCAGTGAACAAACCAAGTTTGTGAATGATGTTGTACACGGTGTGCTTTCTGAGAAGACAAAGAAGAACAAGTTCCTTCGGAATGCGGGCATCCAGATTGTGCAAACTGCATCCATAGAACAGAACCCTCAAGAAAATTTGGCAGCAGAGAATGCTGAGCTTCGAGCCATTATCAACACGCAACATGCCCAATTGGAAGAATTGTCAAAGGAAGTGAAGGAAACAAAGCAGTCAAGAAGCAGGGATAGAGAGGAGATGAAGAAGATGCAGGATGAGATGATGAAGAAGATGCAGGCTGAGATGGATGCAAAACTGGAGCTTGTGATGAGTCAGGTTCGATCACAGTAGCTACAAGCTTGTCCTTTAGCTGCATGCTTCCTGTGATTCTTGTTGCTAAGATGAATGCACAACAACCTAGTTTGTGCTACTGCTGCAACTGCATGCTTCTTGCTGGTGCAGCTGCATGCACTTGCAGGAGCTTATAGTTTGCATTTTGGTAGTCTGTTTTTTGAATGGCTTATGTGCCATGGTGGCTTTCCGATGGAATTGTTTGTACTTGGTGGTTGTATGACTTCTACGGAACATTAGATTCATGGAATATGGTTGTTGGAACTGGTTGAATCAATCTGTTGTCTGGTTTTCTTTGGGCTTAAATCTGAATTATTGTGGTCTGAAATTTAAATTGGGTTCGGTTGAAATTATAATGGGCTTGAAATTATGATGGGCCTAAATTTAGTGCGCTTCAAATTTATGGTCTATAATTGATGTTGGGTTGCGCTGAAATTATAATGGGTCTGAAATTAGTGGGCTGAAAAATTGTGGCCCCACGATGATGATGTAAGCATCCATGTCCACCTAAGCATCCACGTTAGCGATGATGTCAGCTGCCATGTGTCTTGTGATGATGTGGTAGTTCAATCTGTGATGGTTCAAACCGTCATTAATATTGGGCTTCGGGCTGGTCTAGATTGGGCCAAAACAAAATTGTGATGGTTTAAAACCGTCATAGATTGATTTTAATTGTGACGGTTTGGTGAAAACTGTCACGTGATTTAATCCGCCACGCTCAATCCATGACGGATTTCGAAACCATCACAGATGGCATTTTGTGACGGTTTTTTAGGCTTTTACGACGGAAAGTGACTGTCACGGAATAAATAGTTTCTTCTAGTGATATGAAACTGAATTTTCAGGAAGCGTAAAAGAAAGCTAGGTTTGGGATTTGATACATTTCGAATGGAAAACGACAATTCGATATATTTTAGAATAGTATTCAATAAAATATCAAAGAATCTACAATGCATCATCAATCATGTTAATTGCTAGCCCGTGCAGGCGCACGGGTTGATGGTCTAGTATTCATAATATTAATAAAATATAAGTTAAAAAAAATCATGCATCGGTGCGGCTAAATGGTGGAGCAGGTAGAAATAGGTATAACCGGTTTGTCAATGACACTAACCTTTCACTCAATGAGAGACATACATCTACCGATGGCCACTAGATACGCGACATAGAATTATTTAATAGGTCCTGAAAATACTATTCTTTTGACTGATGTATAATCTAATTTTAATGGCACTGATCACTCAATGAAAGACATACATCTACCTATGGCCCACTAGATACGCGATATAGAATTATTTACTCGTTCAGCCAGTAGATAATAGATAATGTGGTGGGTCGACATATCGTCCATCAAGGCGGTGCAGATCTTTTCTCGGTTTCTTTTTTCTGACTTAACTGTTAAAGTGTCTCTAACTCGGTTGAGACAGCCCATAAATGAAATTTGTTGATGTACTAGTATGAGCTTGCTTCTACGAGAACGAGAGGAAGCTCTGCTTCGCTGGGCACGGCCTGAACGCACACTCCTCGGATGCATATCAGAGAGCGTCACAGTAAAACGTGAGAGGGAGTCATCTCTGCAGTTGCACTGTAGCAACATTGTAGCATGTACGTCAGTTTAGTCCTTCATTTTGTTTCCTCCACTCCGACCTTACTGTAGCGATGTATATGGTCCGTGAATATCTCATCTGATGTTTGAGAATGGACCTACTACAGTACACTCAAATATTACCTTCAATTCAGAGAATGTGAATCCGTTCTCCTCCAAGCGCAGTAGGGCCCGCACAAGAACAAGTCTGCGCTCTACGAACATCGCGAGGTGGCACCAAGCACGTGTGGAACTGGCTCCGGAGAGTCATAGTGGGACATGGGCGAGGCCCAGGGAACTTCAGGACACCGCCATCGCTGCCGATGGTGAAGAAGCTCACAACACATAAGAACGAAAATGATGACCTAGACTTGTAGCAACATGTTTCCTCATATGCTTCGATCTAGTGAAATGTTTGAGGACGATAACTGGAGGATAAATCAGCCTAGTATTGGCACATGTGCATGATGCATCCCACTAAATTCAGAAACCGAGTTGGAAGCTGTCCATCGAGAGGGAGAAACGCTAGAGAAACTACGGTTGTCGAGTGTTCTGATGGAGTCGGCGGTGATGGAATGGGCCGCCGCAGGTGGATTATCACCGATATCGCCGATTTTTATCAGCCGAGACCAAGGGCTAAGGCATACAACACGAGCGCGGTCCTTGATTTTGTCTAGGAGCACGAGCCGAAGTCATCGTCTCCGTTATGAATACTAATAGTTTGTGGGCTCTACACCTTCCTACGTGTGAAGGGTCATCACCATCTCTCTATATACTAACTCTTATGTATGGATCTAGATGATGAATGAGAAGATGACTCTTCATGTGTCTTGTGATCATATTCTTAGGACTTGGGAAGAGGAACGGGTACTTCACCATCTCCTCCTGTCTCTTTCTTTGTATTGGGTATGGGAAATGGATTCGGTGAATCCACGAGGAAGGTTATTTCTAACACGTTATCAACACTTTTGCTCTACAAATCGGATGAGCCATTCCTGATTACTAGTTTTGCATCTTTTTTTTTGTTCTGATTTTAATCACCGGATCCAAGTACTGATTACAAGAAATGATGACCGATGATATAAAAAGCCATGGACAACATCACCTTCAACGTGTGTAGACATCGTGGATCAACGTATTCATCTTCAAACAGGCAGGTCTTCAACCGTGCCCTCGCTACTAGAAAACTTTTCTATAGCGGCGGGGACAAAAATCACGTAGCGGCGCCAGTTATCGTGAACCGCCGCTAAAAATCGCGGTGATTTTTAGCGGCGGACCACTTTACGGCTCGCTGCTACAAAATAGCCCAACCCACACCCCAAACCCTAGTTACACCAGAAATATAAAAGCCTCCTCCAACCGGCCTCCCCACCCCATTCCCAGCCGCCACCCCACTCCCACTCTCTCTCTCTCTCTCTCTCTCTCAACCTTTTATTTGTAGCTGTGGATGCGTAGCGGCGGGTGGTTATACCTGCCGCTACAGTGTTTTTTAACCGTCGGTATAGAAGGGTTTTCTAGTAGTGCCTTGCCCTACGTGGCAAGCACAATAAACCTCATCGTCCAGGTAACGGTTCGATTTTCTTTTAGTCTGCTTGAGACTAGTAAATCTGGCAGCTGTTTTTGTTCTGTAGAACTAGAACATTTTTTTCTTGGTAGTCCTCACGATCCATTAAGAGATCCCCGTGTCGGTTGTATTGTTTGGTCGTCCAAGCGAGCAAGCCGATGGGTCTTGTATGTATTAACTAGGTGGCGCTCCACCGTGCTCATTTTTTGAAATTTAGAGGGGTAAAAGGGAAATAAACAATGCTAAAAGAGAGTAGGACATTTCATAGTAAAATTAGCGGAAACACTGAGGCCCTTTATGTCAAAGAGAACAACTAACAACTACTAAATATGATAAAACATTGAGGATGTAACCGGAAATTACCCTGAATAAAACGGGCCTACAAATATGAGAAAGTACAGATCTGTTTTTGCAAATTGCTAGAGGAGAAAGGACGGCTATTTGATGGCACATCCGACGGTCCGCGCTCCGCACAACATGAATGAAATCACCGGCCTCCTAACCTAGCTCGTCTCCCTCACCCCGTTCCTCCTCTCGCAGTAGTCACTACGCTCGGTGTGGCTGGCACCGGGCGCCGGCACCGGCGATGCCCCAGCTCCTCCTCCTAGCGAAGCACGTCTTCCCCACCTGCCTCCTTCCCCGTGAGCCCCCACCTTCCTCCTCCCCAGTGATACAGCACCCCTCCGTTGCTCGCGCGTGCCCACACCCTCTCCTCAACCGGTAATGCCACCCTAGCGCGGCCGATCCTCGTCACTCTCGACCCCTTAGCGTGCCAGCAGTACGCACCTGGCGGCGCTGCCTCTATCTCCCCCTCGGCGTGCGGCAGCGCCGCCTCTCCCTCCCCTCGCTGCGGGGCATCACCGTCTCGTCCTCTGCCTGGCGCGTGTAGCAGCACCACCACCCTCTCCCCAGTTCCAGCGGCTCAGATCCGGTATCACAAGGCAGATCTGACAATAATGAAGGAGGAGGCGGCCTTACGACGGCTCACATCGGGCTACCTCGGTTTCTCATTTTGGGCCGGCGGCCTAGGGACCACCAGACGACGTGGAGGGGAGGCGGCTACGTGGCCGCCACAGACGGAAATGGTGTGGCGTGCGCGGAGAGTGGCCACGTCGTCCAAAACTCCGAGGGAGACGGAGTCCTTCCGCTATCAGAATAAGGATATACAACTCTTAGGGCAGGTACAACACTGCACGTCAGCATCTCATAGCCCGTCTCATGTAATGCCACATATGATTTTTTATGATGTGGAAGAGAGAGAAGGAGGTGAGAGAAAGAGGCGGTTGTTTCACGAAGCAACCACCTCATATGCTAGAATTTAGGAGTATGAGATGACTTACATACTATTGTACAAGTTGTAGTTGCTATACAATTCATAAATATTCCTTTTCTCATCCGAGCTCATTTTGGGCTTGCGGTAGTCACCCAAAAATTTAGAAAATATCAATTTATACAAGACAACTAAAACAACCACCCATTGTACAAGTAGTCTAATAGATCATCTAGAGATTACGTATCATGCATGAGGCGGTCTATAAGACCACACCTTTGTACTTGCTCTTGTGATCCTGTGATCTCTGAGGTACTGTTACGAAGCTTCGTTGTTGCACGCCAACGCAAGCCCCAACAAATGCTATGCTTGTCACACGGCTTCTCCGTTGCTCCGTCGCCTAGCACTACGGCCTGAAGCTACACGTGTTTGCCTAACTTTGTGCCACAACGCTTTCCTGAAGCCGCTTCGCAGCGCTACCGCACCGTTGTGCTTGCCAGAAGTCGCACCTGCTATTAGCAATGGCCGGCAACAGAAATAATCACTATTGTTTCCTGTTTTCAAGCATGTCAAGACACAAGCGCATGACCTGTTGCAGTGTCGGCCTGAAACGGCGTCACAATGCTAATTGCCACGCGTTGTGTTGTTTAGGAGCTAGTCGGCTCCTATAGTATCGGGGTCAGCAAAATGATTTCAACTCCAGTAGGTGCCCCTGTTTCTACTCCCATGTGGGTCCCACTTCTATTCAGCAGCAGTACCATGGCCTGAAGAAGATAGCTGGCATCTGGGCAGGCGGTTTGACCGGCATCAGAGCAGGCCAAGTGCCAAGTGCCGTCGGATTTGGCCAGGCGCGGCAGGAGGTACGGGGTGACGGTAGGCGACGGATGGCGAGGGGTGGCCAAAGACGAAGCCGGTGACCGGGATGGCGCGGAAGGAGGAGGCCGAATGCCACCCAGGAGGTAGGCGGTGGTGGCGGCGCGTCGGCCGGGAGGTAGCCGGCGGTGGCGGCGGAGTAGGGAAGGATAAAAGAGGGAAGAGAGAAGAAGAGAAAAAGAAAAAAAAATATAAAAAAATGTGGACCCCACTTACAACTGGGCTTTAGGAGGTGAGAAAGCGCTCTCTCATTTCCAAGAAGTTGGAGGGAGAATTGGAGAGTCCATCTAGTTTAGGAGCCCATTTAATTAGAAGGATTGTTGGAGATGGATTTTTTTATCAAACCTTCAAAAGTTTACGATTGAGGACTGTTTAGGGGGATTGTTGAAGTTGCTCTTATGAGTCATGTTTCAGTTCCTGCCTACTGCCAATTTAAATTGCCTCCGCTTGACGCTCCTCTTTTGCAGTTGAGTAACTCAGCCATGAAAGGAACCGACGCGGTGAGAGCCCTGTTGGCCTCCTATATACATGCGTTTTAACTAGTTCCTAACCCATCTGTTAGAGTGCGGCCCGGCTCGTCGTACCTACGAGCCCCTGCCGCCAGCCCAGGTCACATTGGGCCTAGTAAACCATAGGCACAACCGGAGTCCAACTAAGGTCCTGGGCCACCTCAACCCAAAAGACTAGCCCGATAGGTGAGGATCCCTCCATCTTATTAGTTGGGCTCCCCATCATCAATAACCGATATGGGACTAAACCCAACAATCTCCCCCATCACACATCGGGTGGCCCCATCTCCCCTTCACATCCGGGTGGACACCCCTCCGACAACCCGTTAACCATGTGGTCCGAGAGATGTAATCCGACGGTCCGATATCCGTGTGAGGTCCCCGAGATGTTTCAGGTTTCCGACCATGGCTCGATACCACTTGTTAGAATGCGGCCCGGCTCGTCGTACCCACGAGCCCCCGCCGCCAGCCCAGGTCATATTGGGCCTACCGAACCATAGGCCCAACCGGAGTCCCAACCAAGGTCCTGGGCCACCTCAACCCAAAAGACTAGCCTCGATAGGTGAGGATCCTTCCACCTTATTAGTTGTCTCCCCATCATCAATATCCGATGTGGAACTAAACCCAACAATCTTCCCCATCACACATCGGGTGGCCCCATCTCCCCTTCACATCCGGGTGGACACCCCTCCGACATCCCGGTAACCATGTGGCCTCGGGAGATCTAATCCGACAGCCCGATATCCGTGTGAGGTCCCCGAGATGTTTCAGGTTTTTTGACCATGGCTCTGATACCACTTGTTAGAGTGCGGCCCAGCTCGTCGTACCCACGAGCCCCTGCCGCCAGCCCAGGTCATATTGGGCCTACCAAACCATAGGCCCAACTGGAGTCCCAACTAAGGTCCTGGACCACCTCAACCCAAAAGACTAGCCTAGTAGGTGAGGATCCCTCCACCTTATTAGTTGGGACTAAACCCAACACCCACAACACAGCGCACCCAGCCGGGCAGATGCCGGCGTCGTTGGCCTGACCAGGGTCCCTATTAAGTAAAGTTAGCAACAGTTTGACTAGAGATCAAACTTCCTGGATGGTATACAGCAGATATGTTCTCGCTTCTTTGTGGCACTCAAGTCTAGTGAACTGTGAACATGAAGATTTCACCTCATGGGTTCGTATATGCCACCAACTGTGCTACGTACTGCTGTAGATCGAAGCCCGTGCCTTGATGTGCCAAGGCCGCTGCCATGCACCATATATAGCATACTCGTTAGCTCGCCCGAAGTGATGCCACCAACTTGATGCATGCTCTCCATATCGCCCATTGCATGGGCACCTCAGTTTTGCTTATTGCACACACCAAATAAGGTCTACCTGCCTTACATGCTCCACATGCTTGTGCAAATATGCTCATGCTCGTGCAAATTTCCAGAGGTAATTTCCTTTTGTGCAAATAGGCTCATGATTGTAGGTGTGTTTACGCGTGGTGTCGAGAGAACGGCCAGGGATTGAGGCCCTGCATGCAGAAACCCTTAGGATTGAGGCTGTACAATTATGCAGTTTCGATTGAGTAATAACAAGAAAGTAGGTCATATTTCGGTCTATGTCGATATCGAGCACCGAGTCGCAAGTCATGATATATGACTATGCCAGTTCATTGGAGTGAAAAGAAAGTAGAACCTATGTCACATTTCCGCCCCTTCCTCTAACACCGTCATGTAATTGCACCTTACATTCTCTATCTCCTTCGCCAACGAGCTCGATACTATGGAGAGGGAAACAGCCTCAATGAACGAGTCAGATTTCAGAAAATAATAATAATAATAATAATAATAAGACGCAATTTTTTTAATAATAATAATGTTATTGAGGAGTGATCGCATCGCACTAAATTTTACTGATGGGCGTGCAACCTGAAATGTGTGAAGGATGCATGGGTGGCTTCGACCACTGATTTGTTTGGTGCTTATTAACAGCTGAACATTTCATTAAGCCTTCTCGGCGGTGTCATTCAGCTGATATCTTGCTACCTTTTTTTATGTAGATGTCTTGCAACCTTGGCTGAGTAGGTGTTGGGACACCTGACCTAGGGCTATTGGTGAGTGAGTACACATGCATTTAAGCTTTCAAGGAAGGTATCGTCTCGTTCTTTCTTTTAGCTGCCGGTAACGGGCATGCGCGGTCATACCTTATATCCACGTTTGCTTTGTCCTCGATGAGCTGGCTTCCATCAGAATAATAACGCACAAAATTTGGTGCATCAGTGGATATCGAATCTGGTACCTGCGATTTGTCTGGTGCAGGTTGGTACACTACCACGGAACAGATTTTCTCCGTAGGTGCATCATTTTTATGAGTGTTAAGATAAACCTGCACGATAAGTACCATATTATATGTGTGCATTAAAAAAACGCCACTAAAATTAAATTTTGCGAGATATCGTGGCGGTGCTGCAAAGCCTCCATGCGTGCGAAAGACCCGTTCTTTTTTACTTTCCTGCCTATGCCTGCCCACACATCGCGCGTTAGCGGCGTCCGCCGCTCCTTTTTTCTTTCGCGCTCATGCCTGCTCACGCATTGCTAGCACCGGTGACAAACTGACAACTATTAAAAAAAAACGGCAGAGTCGCTGGCTTCCAAGGACTCAATCTCTGTATTTCTCCTCCGACTAGCAGCGCTCCCAATCTCTCTCTCTCTCTCTCTTCCTTCCTTCCTCGAACGAATGTCCAGGACGCCCCACCTTGCTCGCTCCCCATCTCCTGGACACCCGTCCCTGCTGCTTCCCCACGCCGCCGCCATGTTCCAAACCCACGTATCCACCATCAAATCTGCTCCATAATGTCTGAGAGCCCCCAAATCCTCCGCCTAAAATCGCCTAGCTTCATTATCTTGCCCCGAAATCCGATCTCCCTCGTGCAAGTGCAGCTTCCCTGCATGAACCTTCGAAGACGCCACAACCCCGCATAAATCTGAATGAGCTGCACCAACCGGAGGCTTACAACCCACACGAATTAATTTCATGATGTGTTTTCGTGACACGAGACCGTCACGGCAGCTCCTTCTAAAATCTGGCGAAAATTCCATTTTCCTGGGAGTGACCGTCACGATTTCCCGTCGCGAAAACAATCCGTGAAAGCCAGCCTCCAGGACAAAACAACTTCCCTGGCGCTAAATTCGTGGGTGATTTTGCGTGGCGGTAGGCCGACAGGATTGATTTTCATGGCGGTTTTTCCTATTTTTGTGGCGGTTTCAAGCTCACACGAAAATTCCGTTCTGTTGTAGTGGATAGCACAATCACTGGATAAGAACTTTGTTGTTACAAGATGATCAGGTGGTGCTTTTGGCTGACTAATAACTAGAATCAAAGGGAAGACAAATAATTTTAGATATTTTGAACATACATTAGAAAATAAATATATATAACATTGTCGGGTACCTAGATTAGGGAACCCTAATCATGGTACTTAATAGCGGGCTAACAGCTCCGTCTTGTACGCATAAAGGATACGTAAGTGGGGCCCGAAACCTCCGCCTCGCCCGACCCCGGGTCGGGCGAGGTCCACGACTTCCGCCTCGCCCGACCCCGAGGCGGATGGTTCCATGAATCTCCGCCTCGCCCGACCCTCGGGTCGGGCGGGCCCACGATCTCCGCCTCGCCCGACTCGGCGTCGGGTGGGACCGCAATCCCCGCCGCGTTTGCCTTTGCTTCGCGGAGAAGCGACCTCACCCACCGGATGGGGGAGGAGTTACGGCGGGCCGGTAGGCGCAATTGCAGCGCCCGGGAACTCGTCTCACCAACAAGACGTGATGTGACCGGCGCAGTACCCTCCTCGTCCCGTTCCGCAGCGCCGCACGCTAGCGCTAGCTTAGCTGCAGAGCAGCGTGATCATTACCAGGCCCATGATGGCTCGTGGACCGGACGGAGGCCAAGCGATTGACGAGACAATAGCCCGTAATCTGTCCCGGCTGACCAACGGTGTCCGCCCGGGCCTCGTGAGGGCTACGAAAGCCGGGCCCGCGGCCTCCGCCTCGCCCGACTCCGGGTCGGGCAGGTGCACCACTTCCGCCTCGCCCGACTCGGGATTCAGGCGGGCCCGGCGGTCCTCGCCTCTCCCGTCCGGGACTCGGGCGGGCTCAGCGGTCCCCGCCTCGCCCGACTCGGGGGCAAATGGCTTCCTCATGAAGCCTCACAGGTGAACAGGGATCGCCATAACTCCGCCTCGGGAACTCACCAATCCACAGGGATCGGGTGAGATCGGCGCAGCCTCCTCTTGTCTCATCTTCACGCGTCGCTCGACACCCCCGGCTCGACGACAAGACGGAGGCGCCAACACCATCTCTGCCGGAGCCATGATGAACGGGAGTGACGGATGGAGACCGCCATGCGACAGGACGGCTGCCACGGTGACGAGCGTGGCATTGACTCCGGCGCTACCAATCAAGACCGACCGTACGCCGCACGACCGGAGCGCCCAAAGCGGCCCGCATGCGAGCAGTGGTAATGCACGGCGGCCCCGACCCCGCTTGGGACGACATGTGGTAACTCCGACCCCACCCGTAAGTGGCCTGGCCCTTGGACTATAAAAGGGACCCCACGCACACGCAAGAAGAGAGACAGACTCCACGGATCGAGCTAATCGAACTCGTCATACACACGTCCTAGAGGACATTGCACACGGAGGCTTGGAGCAACCCTCCTCCCACGCATCCTTTGTAGCTCTTTTCACAAGACGAAACACCAACAATCCTCGAACCGGACGTAGGGCTTCGATTGCCCGAACCAGTATAAACCACGCTCTCCTAAATCATCCAAAGCCCATCCGAGTAGTAGTGTCGATCCCTTCAAAACACAAATTTACTTGTCGGTCGGTTTCACAACACCGACGGCTGGCGCGCCGGTAGGGGACCTCGACGCGTTCGACGATCTTGAAGATGGCGAGCCACACCGTCGACCGGACTCGAGGCGCCCTCGTGACCTTCGGGAGCCCGGAGTTCATCGTGACCGGAGCCGGGAGCCCGTCGCGCGTTCTCCCGCCGACCTCCCGGTCTCTACACCACTTTCCCGCCGTGTCCGCCAGCGCGGAGCTCGCGGGCATGGCGGACTCCGGCAGTGGGTCCGATACCGCCAGCCACCACCCCTCGCGAGAGTGCATGATGGTGGAAGACGGGGACACCAACGACACCGACGGCATCAACGACATGGGCCGTGCGGCCCCGGCAGCCGCCGGGCTCCCGGCCGGGGCAGCGCCGCCGTCCGCGGCGGTAAACGCCGGCGGTGCCGGGAACGCACAGCCCGCACGCCGCGGTGCCACGACAGCAAACCCCTCCGGGAAGCCCCGAGCCCCGGGAGGAGGACGACCTAGAGCAGCCGCTCCGACGCCGACGCGAGGTCGCGGAGACCGAGCGGCGCTTGAAGGAGGAGCGCGAACGCCTCGAGTGCGAGGTAACGCGGCGCCGTGCGCAGCGCGAACTCGCTCGCCGGCGTGGGCGCGAAGCCCAAAGAAAGATCCCGGACGAGGCAAACCACCTCGTTCCCGTGTACGAGAGGCCCAGCCGGAACGTGGCTGCGGCCGCGACACCGATGCGCGCGCTTCCGCAACCGGTCAATGAGGACCAGCGGAGGATCCAAGAGGAGGTCGAGACCTCCCGGACTTGGCGGCCGTCCAACAGAGCCGAGCGTGAGCAGAGCTCCGCCGCGCGGCGGAAAGAGGCCGGTGCCTCCTACCACACGCCAAGCCGGCCCCGGGGACCGAAGGATTCGGCCCACCAAACCGCCGAGCAAAGCGGAACCGGAACTCGCCGTCGGTCCGGCGGCGGATGGGCGAGTCGCGCGACGCACGCGATACCCCGACCGCCCGGCGCCGGAACAAAACCGCGCTCCAAGGCGCGAAGCCGAGGACCACGGGTACGCCCCCGGCGCGGAGGGCGATTCGATCCGGAGGAGGATAAACCTCCGGTTATGACGGGACCCAAGGCCTTTGGGCCTCGCCATTCGGCGGGTTCCGGTGCCCCGCCGATTCCGGCCCCCAAGCAGCATCACCAAATACAACGGGGAGACGAACCCCGCATTATGGCCGGAGGATTACCGCCCGGCATGCCAAGCCGGCGGCGCCACCGACGAGCGGTTCATCATCCGCAACTTACCACTCTTCTTGGCCGATTCGGCCAGATGTGGCTCGAGCACCTCCCGAGGGCTCGATCCACGATTGGTGGGACCCGGAGGAGGCCTTCATCGGCAACTTCCAGGGCACGTACACGCGCCCCGGAACCCGTGGGACCTCGGGACCTGCCGCCAGCGGCGTACGAGTCCTTGAGGGACTACGTCAAACGCTTCTCCCGCAAGTGCAACACGCTCCCCAACCTCGCCGACGCAGAGGTGATCTCGGCGTTCATCGCCGGCACCAACAACGAGGGCCGGTGCACGAACTCGGCCGCAACAACCCGCGCACCGTCAAGGAGCTACTCGACGTGGCAACCAGCCACGCCTCCGGAGAAGACGCCGTGGATGCCCTCCTTCATCGAGCCAAGGGCAAGGCAAAGCGGAACGAGAGTTCCGGTGCGGGCCCGTCCGCCCCGCACGACAAGAAGCGTAAGCAGAAAGAGCGGCGACCGGTGCCGCCGCGACACAAACCTCGTCGCCGCCGCCGAGCGCAAGCCGAAGAAGCCGACCGCCGACGACGGCAACAAGGGCCAGCACTTCGAGAAGATGCCGGAGGCGCCGTGTCCCAACCACGGCCGACCCGTCAACCACGCCCTCAAGGACTGCGGGCCGATGCTCAAGTTCCTAGGTACGAAGGCGAGGAAGTTCGACCCCAAGAACCCCAGCCCCAAGAACGACGACGGCGACGACAAGGACGCGGATGGCGGTTTCCCGCAAACCACCGGCTGCCTCATGATCTTCGGGGCGGTGGGACCGGCTCCTCCAGGCGGCACCGAAGCAGGAGCGGCGCGAGGTCTACGCCGCCGAACCTCGCGACCCCGACCTACCTCAAGTGGTCCGAGGCGGCAATCACGTTCGACCGCAGCCGACCACCCCGAGCGCGTTCCCCGACCCGGACGTTACCCGCTCGTCGTCGACCCCATCGTCTCCAACAAACGACCGACTAAGGTACCGATGGATGGGGGTAGTGGTCCGAATGTTTTGTATGCGAGAGACTCTTGATGCCATGGGGATCAGCCGCTCTCGGATCCGGCCATCGGGCGAGCCCTTCCACGGGGTTGTACCCGGAAAGACGGCCGTGCCGCTTGGACAAATCGACTTGCCCGTCACCTTCGGCACGCCGATCAACTACCGCACCGAGACTCTCACCTTCAACGTGGTGGACTTCCCGGCGCGTACCACGCCATCCTCGGGCGACCATGTTACGCGAAGTTCATGGCCGTTCCCAACTACATCTACCTCAAGCTCAAGATGCCGGGTCCGAAGGGGATCATCACCGTGAACACGTCGGTTCAGCGTGCTTACGAGTGCGAGGTGGAGTGCTGCGAGCTGGCAGCGGCGCTCATCAACAAGTCCGACTTCCCACAGGTCGCGACTCGGAGTCGGAGGACACGCCGACCCCAAAGAAGGCAGCCGGCTCTTTCGAGCCGGCCAAAGACACCAAGATGGTGCCCCTCGACCCCGCCGACCCCGAGGGGAAGAAGGTCATCATCGGATCCGCGCTCTCCGACAAATAGGAAAGCGCGCTCGTCGAGTTCCTACGCGCCAACAAGGACATCTTTGCGTGGAAGCCCTCGGATATGCCGGGAATCCCAAGGAACATCGCCGAGCACTCCCTCAACATCAAGCCGGGATCGAAACCGGTCAAGCAACGACTCCGCCGCTTCGACGAGGAGAAACGCCGGGCAATTGGTGAGGAGTTAGCAAAGCTCCTTGCCGCCGGCTTCATCAAAGAGGTGTACCATCCCGAATGGGTTGCCAACCCCGTACTTGTAAGGAAGAAAACCGGGAAATGGAGAATGTGTGTTGACTACACGAGTCTCAACAAGGCGTGCCCGAAGGATCCGTTTCCCTTGCCACGCATAGACCGGATAGTTGACTCGGACCGCGGGGTGCGAAACCCCGTGTTTCCTAGATGCCTATTCGGGTTATCATCAAATTCCGCTAAGGATTGGTGATCAAGAGGCCACCGCGTTCATCACACCCTTCGGCACGTACTCGTTACATCACTATGCCGTTCGGGTTAAAAAATGCGGGAGCCACATACCAACGCTGCATGACCAAATGCTTCGGTGACCTCATCGGACGCATTGTGCAGGCATATGTGGATGACATCGTAGTCAAGTCCACTCGGACCGACGATCTAGTCGCCAACCTCGAAGCCGTGTTCCAGCGGGCCGAGAGTCAACGGAGTCAAGCTCAACCCCGAGAAATGTGTCTTTGGGGTCCCGAAGGGGATGCTCTTGGGATACAGCTGCCTCGCAACGTGGCATCGAAGCCAATCCCGAGAAAATCGAAGCCATCGCGAAGATGGGGCCGATAAAAACGTAAAGGGCGTGCAAAAACTCACTCGGCTGCCTCGCGGCGCTAAGCCGTTTCATCTCCCGACTCGGAGAAAAGGGGCTGCCACTTTATCGTCTCGCTCAAGAAGTCGGACAACTTTGTCCGGACAGCCGAGGCGCAAGAGGCCCTCGACCACCTCAAAGTCAAACTTTCAAGCGCGCCGATCTTGACTTCGCCGGTCGAGAAGGAGCCTTTGCTGCTCTACGTAGCGGCAACAAATCAGGTGGTGAGTACGGCGTTGGTGGTGGAGCGTGACGAGCCGGGAAAGGCGCTCAAGGTGCAACGGCCGGTCTACTACGTCGCCGAAGTCCTCTCCGACCGCAAGACGAGGTGGCCGAAAATCCGTAAGGTGTTGTACGCGCCGATCATCACTCGGCGCAAGCTTCGGCACTATTTCGACTCTCATCCGGTAACAGCCGTCTCCTCCTTCCCGCTTGCTGAAATTTTGGGTAATCCGGAGGTAGCGATAAAAATCTCGAAGTGGGCGCTAGAATTAATGGACCAGGGTATAGAATACACGCACCCATCTGCCATAAAATCACACACTCGGTAGATTTCATAGCCGAGTGGACAGAGACCCGCTTGCTCGTGGTTCCGGCGAAACGGATCATTGGCGGCTGTACTTTGACGGCTCCCTCACGAAGAGGGGTGCCGGGAGCGGATGGCAGCTCATCTCGCCGAGAGGTGCATGCATGCAATACGTCATCCGACTCAACTTTCCGGCCTCTCACAATGTGGCCGAATACGAAGCCTTGCTCAACGGCATGAAGGCAGCGATTGATCCGGGGATCCGTAGGCCTCGAAGCCTTCGGCGATTCCCAGCTCGTCGTGGATCGGGTGATGAACGAGTCGACTTGCACCAACCCGAAGATGGCGGCTTATTGCAGTGAGATCCGCCGTCTTGAAGAAAAGTTCGATGGATTCCAAGTCAAACATGTCCTTCGGCGGGACAATGAAACGGCCGACTCATTGGCCAAGATGGGATCCAATCGGCTGCCAACACCGGAAGGCGTTTTTGCTTGCGACCAGGATGAGCCGTCAATCAAGGAGCCAACGGCGGCCGACCCCGCAAAGGGAGAACAAGAGCCAGCTCCGATCGAGGCCGCGGAGGTCCCGGTCGCCGAGCTTGGCGCCAACGACGACACAGCGGGTCCGGTCGATTCGACTCCCGACCCCGAAGGGGACTCGGGGCTGCGCCCAAGTCGGCAGATGATCGGCGGCAGCCCTACCTCGACTATCCGTTGCGGCAAAAATTGCCTCCCGACGTCATGGAAGCGCGCCGACTCGCCCGACGCGCCAAAACCTTTGTCGTGATCGGCGATGAGTTATACAAAAAGGGGCACACCGGCGTCCTCCAACGCTGCATCCCTCTCGATGAGGGTAAGCGGCCGCTTCAGGACATCCATGGTGGAACGTGCGGACATCACGCCGCACCACGAAGTCTCGTTGGCAACGCTTTCCGACATGGCTTCTATTGGCCGACCGCGATCGCCGACGCCGAACAAGTCGTGCGCACCTGCGAAGGGTGTCAGCATTACGCACGTAAAACACACCAGCCGGCCTGTGCCCCGCAAACCATCCCCATAACATGGCCGTTTGCCGTGTGGGGCCTAGACCTGGTCGGCCCGTTCAAAAAGGCACCAGGAGGCTACACCCACTTGCTTGTCGCCGTGGACAAGTTCTCCAAGTGGATTGAGGCGAGGCCGATAGGCAAAATCGACTCGGACCAGGCCGTAAAATTCTTCACCGACATAGTGCATCGGTTTGGAGTCCCAAACACAATCATCACCGACAACGGTACGCAGTTTACGGGAAAAAGTTCCTAAACTTTTGCGACCACCGGGGCATCCGAGTTGATCGGTCCGCCGTCTCACACCCCCAAACGAACGGGCAGTGTGAGCGCGCAAATGGCATGGTCCTCCAAGGACCGAAACCCCGGATATTCAGCAAACTCGTAACATTTGCCGGGAAATGGGCGAAAGAGCTCGGTGCAGTGTTGTGGAGCCCGAGGACGACGCCGAGTCGAGCCACGGGTCACACTCCCTTCTTCATGGTGTACGGGGCCGAGGCCGTGCTACCCACAGTATCTGGATTATGGAGCTCCGCGCATACAAGTTTTCGATCCGTAACTCAATAAGCGTTATCTCGAAGATGCGCTGGACCAAATCGACGAAACAAGGGAAGCCGCACCGCTGCACTCAGCCCGTATACCAGCAAGCACTCCGCCGTTACCACGACCGCAAGATCAAGAAGCGCGCCTTCGAGCCCGGCGACCTCGTCCTTCGACTTCTCCAGGGGAATCAAGGCCGGCACAAGCTAACTCCGCCATGGGAAGGGCCCTACACGGTAGCCGAGGTGCTCCGACCCGGCACGTACAAGCTCAAGGACGCCAACGGAAACGTGCTCACCAACGCATGGAACATCGAGCAGCTACGTCGCTTTTACCCTTAGCTTGTTGTTTCAGCTTATTTATGCAAATGAAATAAAGAGAAAACCTTTCTCTCTTTCTTGTTGTTTTCGACAAATGACGAATAAAGTCCAAATTTGCCGGCCGCCGAACACCCGGCGGGTGTGCAAAGGAGGCCGTGTGCGGGTCCCGGCTGTGCCCACGGCTGCGGAACTCACACGAAAATCCCTCGCTGCGGGCCCGACTCGGACAGAACCTAAGCGCCGACGATGGCTCGGCCGGTCCGACCGGTCGGCTCGGGACTCGACGCCTCTACAGCCTAGGAGCGGCCCGAGTTGTCGACCAACCGAATGAAAAATCTAAAGCAACTAGGCGGTCCGAAAGAGAAAGGAGTCACGAAAGGGCAAGAGTTTAAAATTTCGAACGAAGTTTAATCCCATAGTGCAAGTCCAACTCGGACAGACCCGAACGCCAACGACCACTCGGCCGATCCGACCGGCCGACTCGGACTCCGACGCCCCGGCGGCTAAGAGCGGCCTAAGTCACCACCAATCGAATGAGGAATCCTAGGCTACTAGACGGTCCGAATGAGAAGGAAGCCACAAAAGGGGAACATGTGAGAAATTTTGAACGAAATTAAAACAGATAACTTGTTCACAAAATAAGCGAGTTCTTCTTCACATCTTGGCCACCCGGCCGACTCGACCATCGGCCACTCGGCCGACTCAACTAACACATTACATTATCTACTCGTCATGCGGCGACGGCGGCGGCGGGAAGGCGTGCGAGGCGAGGAGCTCGGCAAGCTTGGCGGCGATCGGCGCGGCTTTCCTCTTCATGTCCTCGATCTCCTCGCTCGGAGAAGCCGGCACCATGCCCACCGTGCAAGCGTGTCGAGGTCGAGGTTGTCCTCGAAGTGTGTCTCGCTCCAGCACTGCAGTCCACAGGACCCCGGCTTCAAAACTCTCACGCCGCAGAGCACCAAAACGATTGGTGATGGAGAGAAGGCGCGGCTCCAAATTGGTGGTCCCGGCGGCCGTGGCACCTCCAGCTCATTGCAGAGGAACTCGGCACCGATGCGGATTCGGTCGAGCCGAACTTCTTCCCGCCGCAGCCCGTCCAGTGTCCATCTTGAGCTCCGAAAATGAAAAGGGAGAAGAAATCATGAGACATGACACCAATCAAAAGAAAAAAAAAAAAAAAAAAAAAAAAGAAACTTACGATTAACCTCACTCTCCAACGTCGAGAGTTGGGAAGTGAGCTTGGAGACCGATTGGGAGGCGGCCTCCTTGAGCTTGCGCTCGGTGTCCGTCGCCTCGCGCGCGCCGCCGCGTCCTCCTCGGCCTTCAACGCCTCACCACCGCCGCCCGGACCTCGGCCGCCGGGACTCGGCCACCCGGCGGGCGTTCGCGGCATCGGACTCGGCCTTCTTGGCCCTTTCTTCCGCCGCCTCGGCCCTCTTGGTGGCTTCGGCCAGGCGGGACTCGGCCGCCCCGCGCGCATCATTGGCCTCGGCCGCCACCCCGGCCGCCTCGGCCCTCTCCTTCTTCGCGTCCTCGGCCTCTCGGACGGCTCCGAGGGCTCGCTCCGTGGCGCTCTCGCGCCTCCCGGCCAAGGCGGGCCCGTTCCCTTTCTTGGAAGCGGATGCGTGCATGCTTGGCCCGGTTCATCATATCCAGTGGTCCGAAAAGGAGGAGAAAATCATGAGCGAAGCAAAAAGAGACCGATATTGCGCGAAGGAATGAACACGCGCTCACCTCGGCCGGCTCCGCCGCCGACCCGACGAGATGGAGCGCCGCGTCCAAGACGTTGGCGGCCCGACCGCAGCCGTGGCGGAACGCGCCCCAAATTGTCCGCTCCGCCGGCTCGTCAAAAGTGTGCGTCAGCCCTTGGGGTCCCACAACGTGCACGACCCCCGGCTCCGGCGCCGGCCGGTGCGGCGTGGCGGAGGAGCTCGGCGGAGGTCCCCGCGGCGGAAACAGCCGCGGAGTTGGTAGCCGCCGTCACCATGGCCATCGTTGGCGCCGCCGTCTCTCGGCCGACCCCCGCCTTGGTGCTTGCCGGGCCGAGGGGCCGCCGGGGATGGCGCAGCGAGGGCCTCCGACCCCAGGGCCAGCCGCTTCCGAGCCCCGGCCAACCGGACCCTCGCGGGATGCGCGAATCAACAAACCGAAAGACGAGAAAGAAGAAAGAAAGACAGAAGGAAGCAACACTTACCGGTACGGTTGTCGTTTGGGTGGCAGGCCGACCGCCGACCCGAGACCCTCACGCTGCCTCTTGCCAAGTGCCGCCCGCGGCACTCGCGCCGCCGCCGTCGCGGGGGCCGACGTTACCGAAAGACTCGGCGCCGTCGCCGGCTTCGGCGCCGCAGATGAAGAGGCCATGGAGGCCGGCGTGGCCGCACTCGGACCCGACAGGGTTGCGGCCACCGCCGGAGCAGAGCCGCCGGCCGGGCGCGAGCCACCGGCGCTCGAACGGACGCCGACGGGGCCGCGGAGGCCATCGCTGCCATCGTCGTCGAGGCGAGCCCTCCCGCCACCGCTGCCGGCACCGCGGTCACCACGGTCGACGTCACCGCGGCGGCCGAGGCCATCATCGCCCCGCCATGGTCGTCGCCGCGGGGACCCGGTGTGCGGGCGGCGGGGCGGCGTGGTGACGACCGCGGAGATCGGGGCCGCGACCCCGGCACGGCGGCCGGGCGGTCGGCGTTGTGGTGGTGGAGGGCGCCAAAGTCGGCGCCGCGGCGCCGGCATGCGCCTCGGCCTCGCGGGGAGCCCGGCGCTCCTTCCCGGCTCGGGCCGGCGAGCGACGTGCCGACGTCGTCCCGGCGGGGTCCACTTCCGCAGGGGCCGGCCGAGTCGGCCCCCGCTCGATGTCCTCCTCCTCGGCGAGCTCGTCGATGGGGGGACATGTCGACGAGCTCCTCGTCGTCACCCCGCCGTTGTCGTCGGAGTCGGTGCCGCTGCTCCCGGAGAGGACGATCCGGCCCGAACGGCGCCGGCGCTCCTTCTCCGCCTTCCGCCGTTGCCGCGCCGCCTTCCGGGCCTTCTTGGCGTCCTTTCGAGCTTTTTGCTCCTCGCCGCGCGCCCGATTGATGGCCCGGACGTCGGCATCCTCGGGCAATGGGGCGGGGGAAGGAATGAATTGCAAACCTCTCTCGCAACACGTAAACAAGTGGGGGCGACAGCGCGAAAGTAGAAAAGTAAGAGAGGTCGGAACTTAAAACCGACTCAACCGAAGGCAGAATTAAAAACTTACAAACACAATCGCCCCCGTTCCGGGAGCATTGGTGGGTGATTGGGGACCGGCCAATCAAACCGATCCCACGCGGCGGCCGTCTTCAGCATCGCCTCCGCGAGTCGGGCCTTCAACTCCCGGAGCGAAATCCGAGGGTCCGCCCAGGGGTTCACCATGCAGGTTCCCTCCCGTGTGAAGTCACTTCCCATCTCCGACATCATCCGATGCCGGGCCCGCAGCGGTGCGAGCCGGCGCAGGTGGTAGGAGCCAATGACCCCAACGCCGGTCACGCCGGCCTCGGTCGAGCGCCTCCACCGCGTCCAACAGCGCGGCGATCCCCTCTTCTCGTCGCCGGCACCCCGAAGTGCCACTTCTCCGGCGCGGCATTGATGAGGTTGCCGGTGAACTCGGGGAGGGGTGAGGCAGCGGTGTTCCCGAGGTAGAACCACCGCTCGTGCCAGCCCTTGTTGGAGCTCGGTGAGGGCGATGGAGATGTACTTCTCGGACCGGCCGCCCCGCAGCCGGAAGCCGGCGCCGCCGATGGGGACGGCGCGAGGGTTCCCGGCCGCGTCCTTCTTCGTCACCAACCGGCAATCGAAGAAGTGCTTGAATAGCCCGAAGTGGGGGCGATCCCCAGAAGCCCTCGCACAGCCGCCACGAAGGCGGCGAGGTGCCGGATGGAGTTGGGGTTGAGGTGCTGCAGCTCCAACCCGTAATGGTGGAGGATGCCGCGGAAGAAAGGGTGAGGCGGCATTCCCAAGCCGCGCTCGTGGAAGTGGCGGAAGGAGACGACGTAGCCGTCCGGCGGTGCCGGCAGGGCCTCATTCCCCGGCACCAGCCCACTCCATGGCGTCGGTGCGCGGCATCGGGAGTCCGCGCGCGACAAGGGCCTCAAGGGACCCGACAAGTGCAGCGGGACGGAATCCAATCCGCCATGGCAGTGCTCGGATCGGATGCGCGACGGTGGATTGGGGAGAAGTGAGGAGGGCGGCGAGCGGCGGACGCGGCAAGGCGAGTCGACGGAGCACGCGAGAACAAAGGAAGGGGATGGGTTTTTTGCGAGCGCGAGGCGAGAGAGAGGTAACCGGATGCGTTCCCCCCTTTTTTCCCTTTAAATAGCGGTCATGTCAACCGCCCCCGCGGCACTTCGACTCCCGCACCTCTACCGTTCCGCGATTTAACCGGGTGCAGGGACCGAAGAGGCCGCCGCACGCGCCCGACGCGCAGCCATAATGCGAACGCAAGTTCCGCATCTACAGCCGAACCGCCGCGAGATGCGCGCCATCATGGGAGGCGAACCGTTGCGCTTCGACGGCGCTCGATGACGGGCCGATTGGGCTTGGAATCCCATGAGGCCCGCAGTAGATAAGGCTAGGGGATGAAAACGCCCCGACGCCCGCTTCCGACCCAGGGGTTCGAAGGGCGGCCCTGCGAAAGGGTTCGGACGCCCGCCCTCGGACAAAATTAAGTGAGGGGTTGTTAGAGAGGGATCCTTAGCGATCAACACCCGTGCACCGTAGCACAATGGGCATCTACCGACGCCGTCCGAGTCCGAGTTGAAAAAGCCGTGGTCTTGAATCCCGCGAAGGGAGGGCAACGAGCCCGCCGACCCCGATCGAAAGGGGTCGGAGATCACAAAAGACAGGCACTCGGATATGAATGAGGCCGACTCCCGCTAGTCTCCATCGGATCCCCGCTAAGGGCACGCCGAGGCCATCACTCGGACATTCCCGTTTGGAGCTTAAACGAGCACCACGCATCGAACCATCGAGGAATGACGTGGCCGCTCACCGCACGCCTCGTCTTACCGCAAAGACGCGTGGGTGTGAACGAAATAAAAAGACGAAGCAGCCCTCGGGCGGATCCGAGCAACAAGCGAAGACTCGGGCTCGCTTCGCAAATAAATGATAAAACGCTCAAAATTGTTAACCCTCGGCGCAAGTATTCTACTTGCCCCGAGGCTCGGAGCTACACTCGGCGGGTGCGCCGCGCGCACCCACCGGAAAACAAATACACAGGAAAACCCGAGGGTTTGTCGAAAAAGCCTCGACGGCGACCCTTTGCCCCCGGCCACCGCCAAGGCTCGGGGCTATCGTCGGGTACCTAGATTAGGGAACCCTAATCATGGTACTTAATAGCGGGCTAACAGCTCCGTCTTGTACGCATAAAGGATACGAAGTGGGGCCCGAAACCTCCGCCTCGCCCGACCCCGGGTCGGGCGAGGTCCACGACTTCCGCCTCGCCCGACCCCGAGGCGGATGGTTCCATGAATCTCCGCCTCGCCCGACCCCGGGTCGGGCGGGCCCACGATCTCCGCCTCGCCCGACTCGGCGTCGGGTGGGACCGCAATCCCCGCCGCGTTTGCCTTTGCTTCGCGGAGAAGCGACCTCACCCACCGGATGGGGGAGGAGTTACGGCGGGCCGGTAGGCGCAATTGCAGCGCCCGGGAACTCGTCTCACCAACAAGACGTGATGTGACCGGCGCAAGCATCCTCCTCGTCCCGTTCCGCAGCCGCCGCACGCTAGCGCTAGCTTAGCTGCAGAGCAGCGTGATCATTACCAAGCCCATGATGGCCTCGTGGACCGGGACGGAGGCCAAGCGATTGACGAGACAATAGCCCGTAATCCGTCCCGGCTGACCAACGATGTCCGCCCGGGCCTCGTGAGGGCTACGAAAGCCAGTGCCCGCGGCCTCCGCCTCGCCCGACTCCGGGTCGGGCAGGTGCACCACTTCCGCCTCGCCCGACTCGGGATTCAGGCGGGCCCGGCGGTCCTCGCCTCTCCCGTCCGGACTCGGCGGGCTCGGCGGTCCCCGCCTCGCCCGACTCGGGGGCAAATGGCTTCCTCATGAAGCCTCACAGTGAACAGGGATCGCCATAACTCCGCCTCGGGAACTCACCAATCCACAGGGATCGGGTGAGATCGGCGCAGCTCCTCTTGTCTCATCTTCACGCGTCGCCCGACACCCCGGCTCGACGACAAGACGGAGGCGCCAACACCATCCCCGCCGGAGCCATGATGAACGGGAGTGACGGATGGAGACCGCCATGCGACAGACGGCCGCCACGATGACGAGCGTGGCATTGACTCCGGCGCTACCAATCAAGACCGACCGTACGCCGCACGACCGGAGCGCCCAAAGCGGCCCGCATGCGAGCAGGGTAATGCACGGCGGCCCCGACCCCGCTTGGGACGACATGTGGTAACTCCGACCCCACCCGTAAGTGGCCCGGCCCTTGGACTATAAAAGGGACCCCACGCACACGCAAGAAGAGAGACAGACTCCACGGATCGAGCTAATCGAACTCGTCATACACACGTCCTAGAGGACATTGCACACGCAGGCTTGGAGCAACCCTCCTCCCACGCATCCTTTGTAGCTCTTTTCACAAGACGAAACACCAACAATCCTCGAACCGGACGTAGGGCTTCGATTGCCCGAACCAAGTATAAACCACGCTCTCCTAAATCATCCAAAGCCCATCCGAGTAGTAGTGTCGATCCCTTCAAAACACAAATTTACTTGTCGGTCGGTTTCACAACAC
>JAUNZO010003663.1:0-20467 GCA_031894775.1 Chloris gayana
CTCGTCCCCAATAAGGGGCTTTTAGCCATGACTCCGGATTGAAGTTCTGACACAAACACGGTTCTTATAGAATACGTTCTCTTTCAAGATTTATGTTGTAGTAATATAAAATATTACTCACAAATATTTATATAACAGTAGATAGCTATCTTCCCGTACAGTAAGCACGGGTTGGTTGATAGACTAGTATACACAATGCAACATAGGAATTAGAGAGACAAGACAACTAATCACTCCCACCTACTTAGCCTTTCACAGCAAGTGCATACAAGTGATGGGCTAGCTCATCAACATAGCACTCATGTTTCTCCGTGTCCCACGGAACCTCTTGCAACTCTCTAGCATTACGCGCAAACATCATCCCTTCCTCCTCCCTCATAACCCGGCGCACCGTCTCCGCGACGTCCTCTCCGCGGACGGAGCCGTCTTGCTCATCCCTTGGCACCTCCATCCCGACCCGACCAGCCATCAGCCTCGCGGTGATGCCCTGGTCAGCGAAGAGCGGGAGCATCACGAGCGGGTGGCCGAATAGGAGGCTCTCCACGACTGCGTCATGAACGCGCCTACCCCGGTGTGCGCGAGCACCCGCACCTGCGGGACCCACCCCACGCGCACCACGCCGCGCCTGGACACACGAGCCTCGAACGCGTCGTTGTCTGTGAGCAGGCTGGTGCCGGTGGTTTGCCGGAGCGCCCAGAGAAAGCGCACCCCGGCGAGGAAGCGCTCGATGTCGGACAAGCCAGCGGCGTCGGGCCGCCACACGACCCGCGCGATCCACTCGGCCTCGTGGCGCCGGAACGCGATCGGAGGGGATGCCGGCGGGACACACGGTGGCGGGACCGTGAAGTCCTCTGCTGCCGTGCGCGGGTGCGCGTCGTTCAGGGACTTGGGCCCGGTGAACGCCATGAAAGCCACCGGGAAGATGAGGAACTGCACGCACGACACCTGCTCATCAGGAATTAATTGACATGGTCAAAGTCAATTCAAGGAAGAAGAAGACACACAAATAGCAGGAGGTGAAGGCGCAAATGAAAAAAAAAGGTTGTCTCTTGCCTTGTGCTCATCGGCGATGGAAGGGAGCCAGTGGTGCGCGAAGTCGATGAGGTCCAGTCGGGCTTCTCCCTGCCGTGGCCGGAGGAGGCCTCGGCGAGGAAGGCGGCGAAGGGCGCGGCGAGGCCGTCGAAGGCGACCTTGAGGTGCTCCACCTTCTCCGGCGGGACGTCGGCCGTGGACTCGGCGCCCTCCGGGAGGCCGGTGACGGACGGCAGGGGGAGAGGCGCGAACTGAATGCGAGACGATAGATCGCCGGGGACGGCGCCCAGCCTGGCGAGGTTTCTCGGCGTGCACACGAAGGTGACGTCGTGGCCGCGCCGCGCCAGGCGCTTGGAGAGCTCGAGGAAGGGGATCATGTGGCCGAACGCTAGCCATGGGAACACAACGATGTGGAGAGGTTCTCGCCATGATCTCTCAGTTCCTGCCTTCCTGACCTCGATGCGCGAATTGTCAACATTATTATTGGTGAGCGAAAACAGGGAGTTCTGACAAAAACAAAATTGCTGAATAAGGTTGTGTTCGTTTCTTGGTGTCTAAATTTTAGAGTTGTCACATCAAAAAGAATCTTATTATTTATGAGTAGTAAATAAAGTTTAATTATAAAATAAATTACAGACCTCTAGACTAACTTACGAGACGAATCTAATGAGGTTAATTAAGTCATGATTAGAAGAGCGGTTACTATAGCATCACTTTAGCAAAATATAGATTAATTAAGTCTCATTAGATTCATCTCGAAAATTAGCACCAATCTGTAAAAGGGTTTTGTCATTAAATTGATCGAAATATTCATAAATAATAAGATTCTCTTCGATGTGACGATCTTAAATTTTAAAGAGGAGGAAACGAACACACCCTGATATATCGATAGTGCGAGGCTCGATCACCTCTGCTGATCACAGGAGAGAAAAAAAAACAGTCACCTCAGCTAACATGCTGACGCCTCTGACGCTCTGCTGAACGCCTGCTCCGTTTGCCTCACCGCCGCAGCCGCCTGAGCCGTCCGCTTGCTGCTCTCGTCTGCTGCTCAGCCTTCTACAGTTTCTACTCTCTCTAGTTCTGAACGAGTGGTGGATACTACCTCTGTCCCATTGAAAGTGTCGTTTTTGACTTTTCAGATCTCACGTTTGACCGCTTGTCTTATTCAAAATTTTTATAAAAATATTAAAATAAATACATTATTATTAAAGTATCACTAATGATAAATTGAGTTAGAAAAAATTAAATAGTATTTGCATAAATTTTGTGAATAAGACGAACAGTCAAAGTATGATGTGTAAAAGTCTAAAACGACATTTTCAATGGGACGGAGAGAGTAGAACCCAACCAAAAGAATGGGTAACATCGATCGTACGGTACCAAACTAGCATACCACATGTGTTGCACGAGCTAATGCTCATTGCTGAGTGGGGACATATATACTTTGCTTGTTCCCTTGGTTACTGCTCATTGAGATTTTTCTTTCCCAAGCACAAGAAGCTCGTTAAGATACAAAGGTCAAAATGCTCACTACGGGAGACATACTATATGTTGTATGCCATACACGACACACGGTTTACGGCATCACGACACAAAAACTGTATCGTGTGTAATTTTTCGAGCATACGGCATAGTTATTCCCAATTGTACCGTGTGTCATTCTAGCCCACAGCACAAAAAAGAACAAGACGGAACGTTACCGTTGAAACGAATTGTGCCGTGTGCCCTCCGTCGGGTACACGGCAAGAAATAAATGCACTAAATATAACAAAATTTCGTAAAAATACACATATTTGTAACATGAGGTACCACATACGAGTCTCTATAGTATATCAAATAATTCGGAAAAAGATGAGTTAGAAAATAAAATTATTTTGCCGTGTGTCACAAAATGCACACGACACAAGTAGAAAAACACACAACACAGTTTACTTTATGCCATGTGCCAAGAGATAGACACACGGCACAAAACTCGTCGTCTCAAACTCCGGACAGCGTGAGCTGTGTCGTGTGTTTGTCGTTTGGCATACGGCACAGTTCATCTTGTGCTGTGTGTCCCCTCATGGCACACGTCACGGTGGTGTACTGTGTCGTGTGTCTTCGACACACGGCACGGACATTTGTGTCGTGTGCTTTGTTTGTGCCTTGTATAATCTTGAAGGCACGGTATAGAGATTTGTGTCATGTGTCCGATAAATTATACACGGTATAAATTGTGACGCACGACATATAAGCCGTCTACCGTAGTGAACGTAATGCAAGTTTGTGTTATACATATCCTTCTTGAAGTAGGATTGTATTACCACTAGAAGTGAAAAATTTTCACTAGCAAGAATCCAAGAGGAATTCCACCATGCATGCTCCTTTTCGCGCAACAATTTGGTTACGGGTGAAATTATGGTGAGTGACATCGTCTAAACAAAAGGGTTAGACAAGACAGATGGATTCAAGTCACTCGTCCAATAAAGCTACATTTATAACTGTTGATCCTAATGATTCGACGTACGTCATGTAGATACCGATAACTGCTGATCTTACCTGGTTTATTTTAACCTCACTTGTGGAATACAAGAGTTTATCTTCATGCAACTGATAGACGGGTGATCAACAAATGGTAGCAATGGGTTTCAATACACGTGTGTGCGTGACATATACATTGGGATCACAATCCTAGTTATCAACTCAAGTTCTTACATCTGTCTATAGACATTAAAGGAGTTACTTTCAGAATTGTACCAATAGTCTGGTGGGCTTAATAATCAGAAAATCACCTAAAAAGGTGTCAATTTCACAAACAAACTAATACTTTGGATTGTAGTTTACAAAAGCACCATTTTTCTTTATTTATACATATTGGATACCTATGATCTCATATGTCATTTGCAATATTCGAAATTGTAGACGTATTGATTTGGCAACTCAGTCGAGACAGCGCCACATCACCCTCCTCAATGCAAGGCCCAAGGATGTTAACACATGCTTTTTTGTGCCATGTCATCTTTGCATGTGTGTTGCTTGTTTAGTTGAGTTGCTAAACCGATATGATCTACAATTTCACCCGTTTCAAATTACCATACATATCCATTACATATAAGTAAAAAAATGTGGTGATTTTGTGAAATTACAACCCAAATCATTGGGTGTGTGTGTTTCTACGCGCGCATGCGTGTGTGTGTATGTGTGTGAAATATGCACCGTCATTTCGTGATTTTGTGACTATTAATCCGAATTATTGGTGGGTTTGTGAAATTAACTCAAATTAAATAAAATGACAATTTAGAGCTATGTAATCCATATACAAACCTGTTGGTATTTTGACCACTACATCCAAGTAGATGTGTGTGTGTGTGTGTGTGTGTGTGTGTGTGTGTGAGAGAGAGAGAGAGAGAGAGAGAGAGATCGGTCTAACATGGAAGCCATATAACGGAGTTCGGATGATAGGTATACTATATTCTTTTACCCAGGTCCCATTCTCAAGGTTTGTTACAAACCGGAGGTCCATTCTGTATGAGTTTTCTTGGTTGTGACTTAGAATTAGAGAACCTTTCAACTCGGTCAAATCAAGGCGACCCTTCTTTTGATGATACTCCTCCGTAGCTTGAGCGTTGCCACTTATTGGACCAGTGAAGCCTTTCCTCCATTGCTCTTTCTCAAGGTCTAATGAAACAATGAAGTTTGGAGGAAGGTGATTCATTATACCATTGGCCACAAAGAAATATACCACGCCATCAACTACAACACTTGCTCTCTTGACAAGCAAGTACCGGATCGTTGCATTCCTCTCCACCGTGCATGATCGGTACCACCGTTGATGGTAAACACCTCAAAGATTTGCCGACCAAGGTCCATGAATCCAGTAGGGTTGAACATTCCGAGCACCTTATACACCCCGAGTGGATGCAACTTTCCGAGAGCGAAGAAGGTGTAAGGGTTGCTTAAGTTTACACGAGGACCCCGAACGGCTCGCGGAAGCCGGGTTGAGGATACTACACCTATTCCAATCTGTATTGAGACAAGATAGGTTGAGGCGAGTAAATAACACCTTGTGCGGAGTCCAAGTGTCGGCCATCGACTTGATGACTATGCCACGACATGGATATGTGTGTGGTCACCCTTAAATTTGGCCAAGAAAAGCAGTCTCCGATGGAGCGAGGTGTGTGAACTAATAATAATTTGATCGAGTGGTCAGGGAGAGACATACGCTGCAGACAACACGGAGGCGGCACGGGTCCTTCGTCGGGAGCCATAGTAGAATGTCAAATAACACATCTTAGGTTAACACGCTAGAAATGGACTCATCGACCACTCACCTGTCCCGATTGTTTGGTGGGGAGTAAGGTTGTTGGGATACCATCAATGAAGCATGCAATCACATAATAATGTAAAAAAATATTCGAGAGGAGAGGAGATGAAATAAATCAAGGGAGAAACGAAGTTGTTTTAGTGATGAAGCGATGTCGCCGGAGAACTTACCATGTTGATCCGGTCGGAGGGGCCGGACCGTGAGGAGTTGTTGGCTGTTGGTGGCATGCCACTATGCCCCTCGGTCAATTGTTGTGGGCGATCTACTAGCACATGGAGTTGCATCAATCCAATGGTCACTTCGAGTAGCGGAAGTGGATCGTAATTACCATATCGGAGCAGAGCAAGTGTAGTCTAGCCACAACAGAGGATGTCAGAGTGCGAGTTGTAGTGCGAGCTCGACAAAGGGTCCGTGTTCCTTTAGCCTTTGTAGTGCGAGCTCGGCAAAGGGTCTCGTGTTCCTTTAGCCTTTCTAATATATATGGTACATACCTTGAATGACTTATTCAAGCCAAACCTAAAGTTTTCAAAAATTAAAAAAAGTTTAGCATAAATAGGTTAGGATATTTATATTTCCATGTAAAATTTCACATCCAAACTTGATTCCCTTTGTTCATAAAGAAATAATAAATTTAAGGTGCAAGTGTATGAAATTTTATTCTATTTGCACTTTCCCTTTATATAGTATCCAATAAAGAAATTGTTGAGGGGTAGGGTTCATACGGATCAACCGCTCGGTTGTCCGTATTTGGCTTTCATGTCGGCCTTCCAATTGTTCTCATGCGGTCAATGATCTCTACGCTTACGAAACATGTCGCATTGCACGAAAACATTATCAAATGCTCAAGTAATTATTCGCAAAAAAAATGCTCAAGTAATTGTGCGAAGCATCGCATACACACGAAGAGAGAAGGTGGAAATGTCTCGACCAAACATTGTCATTATTGATAGTACAGATTAAAAGCTAGGAGAGTGAATCCAGATTGGGTTAAACACAAGATAAATGGAGTAGAAATGCATTACCATACTACACCGCATTACCCTCTCGGTAAACTTAAATAGACTTCCATTGAACATACCAAGTGAGTCAAGATGTCCCATTTCCACTTCTACACAGGTGTTGGTTCCTGGATCACATATGAGAAGCTTCCCTATTGGCATTTGGTAAATGGCCAAGCTCCCACCATCTAACACAAATAATGGCCTAACATGGAAACCATATATCGGAGTTCGGATGATAGGTATACTATATTCTTTTAACCGGGTCTCATTCTCAAGGTCTCATTAGAAACTAGAGGTCCATTCTCGTATGTGTTTTCTTGGTTGTGACTCGAACTAGAGAACCTTTCAGCTCGATCAAATCAAGGGGACCCTTCTTCTAATGATACTCCTCCGTAGCTTGAGTGTTGCCACTTATTGGACTAGTGAGGCCTTTCCTCCATTACTCTTTCCCACTGGTCGAATGAAACAACGAAGTATGGAGGAAGGCGATTTATTAAAGAACCGACCATAAAGAAATATACCATGCCATCTACTACAACACTACTCTTCGTCTCGACAACAGGAACCGAACTTTGTTGCATTCCTCTCCACCATGCATGATCGGTACCACCGTTGATGGTAAACACCTCAAAGAGCTGCTGGCCAAGGTCCATGAATTCAGGACGGTTGAACATTCGGAGCACCTTGTACAACCCGATGAGATGCAACCTGCCCTAGAGCGAAGAAGGTGTAAGGGTTGCTTAAGTTCACACGATTCACATGCTCTAGTGCTTCGGACCCCGAGGGAGAACTCCGAATAGCTCGGAAGCCGGGTTGAGCATACTACACCTATTCCAATCTGTAGAGAGACAAGCTAGGTTGAGGCGAGTAAAAAGCACCTTGTCCGGAGTGCTAGTGCCGGCCATGAGCTTGACGATTGTGTCGAAAAGATCCACAACATGGATATGTGTGTGGTCGCCCATAAATTTGGCCAAGAAAAGCGGTCTCCGATGGCGTGAGGTGTGTGCACCGATGAAAATTTGATCGGTGGTGAGGGAGAGCCATGAGCGGTAGACGAGCACGGAGGTGGCACAGGTCCTTAGCTAGGAGTCGTAGCGGAATGTCAAATGGCACGTCATGGGTCAACACGCTAAAAATGGGCTCGTCGAGCACTCGCCTACCTCAATTGTTTGGTGGGGAGTATGGTTGTTGGGATACCATCAATGAAGACTACAATCACATAACAATATAATTAAATATTCAGAATAGAGTAGATGAAATAAATCAAGGGAGAAACAAAGTTATTATAGTGATGAAGAGATGTGACGAGAGAACTTACCATGTCGATATGGCTTGAGAGGCGAGACCGTGAGGAGTTGTCGGTGTGGCCTGCCACTATGCCCCTCAACCAATTGTTTTGGAAGACCCACTAATACAGGGAGTTGCATCAATCCAATGTTCACTCCAATGGTCACTTCGAGTTGAGCACAAGGATTGGGTTTCTTTAGCCGTTCTAATATATTATATGGGACATATCTTCAATGATTTATTTAAGCCAAACCTAAAAGTTTTCAGAAATTACAAAAAGTTTACCATCAATAGGTTAGGATATTTATATTTCCATGTAAAATGTCACATCCAAACTTGATTTCCATTGTTGATAAAGAGATAACAAATTTCAGGTGCAAGTTTATGAAAATTTATCATGTTCGGACTTTCCCTTTATATTATCCAATGAAGAAATTATCGAGGGGTAGAGCGCTACCGGAATTCTTCACACGGAGGAGGTGGAGGGTCGACGGTGTCTTTCGTGCGGAGGTAGGAGGAGAGGGTGTCGGGCTTGTCGGTGGGACAATGTCCGTCGCATGGAGGAGGAGGGATGTTGGGTGCGCTGGAATGGGTTTATTAAGGAGATCTTCACGATGAAGGGAAAGTGAAAATGGCAGCTCTACGGATGGGGATTGTGATTGAGAGTGAAGCGGCAACTAGGGATGTTGGGTGCGACGGACACTGCTAGAATAGATCCATCGACGAGATCTTGAGAAGGAGGGGGAGTGGTGACGACGGCTGTCGGGATTGGAATCGGAGACCATTGAGAAGAAAGAAACCCTATTGTAGGTATATATACGGCTAGATCTGTAGAACCTCCAATGGACTGTGCGATTTATTATTGGCAGGATATAGATGCAGCCCCCACAGCCTATGGTGGCATAAATATGTGTATATTTTATATTTCTATAATCACAATAATTAATTTGCAAAGTGTTACAAACCTTCATTTATGTTTCCTTGGCAAATAGGACCAAACACGGATACCAATGCATTCATTTGTTTTTAGTCAAATAACTAAAATATTCTTCATTAAAAATATATTCTAGAATTTTTTTTTATTTGTGTGTGTCTTTTTGGTAAGATCCACTCTGGGTAAATTTGGAAACAATTTCTTGATAAAGGTGAACTGCCAAGTATTGGGAAACTAAAAACTGATCAACACTGCCAAGTATGTTTCCTCACCACAGCCGTCGGCTTGCTGCTCTCGTCTGATGAGCCTTCTACGGTTTTCTACCGCTCTACTATGAGTTCTGAACGAGTTGTGGATAGAAACCAACCAAAACAACGGATAACATCGTACAGTACCAAACTAGCATGCCATATGTTACACGAGCTAATACTCATTGATGAGCGGGGACATATATAGTTTGCTTGTTCCCTTGTTACTGCTCATGCAGCATCTTCTTTCTCAAACACACGAAGCTCGCTAAGATACAAAGATCAAAATGCTACCAGCACAATGCAAGCTTGTGTTATATATCCTGCTTCGAGGAGGTGCGTATATTAGCACTGAAAGTGCAAAAACTAGCAAGAATCGTCAACCTTTGAGTCATTGAGGCATAGAGGAATTCCACCATGCATGCTCCTTCAGCACATACACTACCAGAAAAGCATTCTAAAGCGGCGGTTGAATACACACTGTAACGACGGGAATGGCCACCCGCCACTACGAGTGCGCAGCTACAAACAAACAACTGTAGTGGCGGGTAATAGGGATTCGGAAACCATCCGCCGCTACAGTCCAAATAGCAAAACAAAAAAGTGAGCCCTTGTTGGGCCCACCTCGCAACAGCGCCGGGAGAGGCCGCGGATCCATCGCCCGAGCGCCACCGTCGCCGTCGGGAGAGGGGCAAATCTGCAGCCCCACTTCACCGCCGCGAGGATAGGGGCCGGATCTGCGGCCCTACGTCGCCGCCGCGAGGAACGGGGCCGGATTCGCGGTCCCCGACGTTGCCGCCGCTGCCGCGAGGATGGGGTCGGATCCGTGGCCCTCGGTGCCGCGCCGCGAGCATGGGTGCTAGATCCCCCCCCCCGCTGCGAGCATGAAAGGTGGTTCCGGTAGAGGGGCGCCATGGCTAGCGAAGGGGGTGGGCGGCGGGCGGGGAGGGAGGAACCGAGTGGGGCGCGGTGGGCAAGGGAGGGAGGATCCGAGTGGGGGGGGGGGCAGGGGAGGGGGCTAGGGTTAGCTACTTTTATAGGGGCGGCAAGAGATGAGGCTTGTTGTGGCCGCGTAACGGCGGTTGGTGGGCTGCTCCGCCGCTAAAGTCTATATGGGTCAAATATTGGCGATTGAAAAGTGGCCCGCTGTTACTTGGTTTTGGCCACTTGCCACTAAAAATCCAGTTTATGGTAGTGATACTAAACCTGAAGAAGGATTTAATTTAGCATGCATGACGGCTGTTTGGAGCACACGACCGATGGTTGCGCGTAGGGGTGACAATAAAGCTCGTGAGTCGCTAGCTCGCTCGACTGGAAGATGGACTCGGGTCAACTCGACTCAGCTCGTTCAATTTGGAATGAGCTAAGCTAGTTTTTTACCTTGTTAAGATAATGAGCCAACTCGAGCTAGCTCGCTAGCTGGCTCACAAGCCTAACGAGTCGCACATTTTCTAAAGTTAAGAAGCCACATGTCGTATACTTACTTTATGGGTATACATTGATCGAATAATGATTCGTCAAGGATATGGTGACATATTGAAGACATAATACCGATCGAGAGGACCCACGGGACGGTGTCCGATCGGTACAAGATAACAGAAGGTTCCATATCTTGGTATGAAAACGGATGCGGACAGTTATACTGACTTAGGCTTGACGTAATCCTCAAGACAAGTAAAGGACTACGAATAGATAAGAAAATTTAGAGATAGAGTTTCTAAGTATGTAAATATTATAACCGACTAGGATTACGTATGTAACCCTGCCTCCCGGATATATAAGGCGAGGCGGGGACCCCTCAAAACGATGTTACCACTAGCAATCTACTAAGGCAATACAACTCATACGGGATATATGGTATTACTCTCAATTGAGGGGTTGAACCTGTCTAAATCCTTGTGTGTTCTTGTGTTGCACCATCGAGTTTCTGGTTCGTACGAGGCTAGTTAGTTTATTGCTTGAGATAAAGACTCGACATCTCCGGGCTTTGGGGACGGATAGAGATGGGGATTTCTAAAATGTGATCTGTGATTAATGGTTAACACTAATAAAGGTTAAGTTGGAGAATTACTATTTTTATCTTGTAAATTATAATGTATACTTAGTTATTATTTTTGTGTGAACATATTATCATTTTTAAGAAGAGATATTTGAGTTGTCTCTATTGATAAGTCATATGATGAATATTTGGTTTGGATCCTAGATATACTTGGATGGTCTAAAATATATAGTGTATTTTTTCATTGTTTTAACTTAGATTATATTATATATGTTACTTTTCCTTTATTTTAGCTTATATGTAATTAAAAATATGTTTTTTTATATAAAACTCGATGAGCATAATGAGTCGAGCTGAGCTGCATTATTAGCTCGTTATGCTAACGAGCTAGAGCGAGCTGATCACGAGTCGAGCCGAGCTGGCTCGATGACCAACCCTATCCGCGTGAACAGTGTAATCACAAGTCAGCAAAAAACAAGGAACTTCAACTTTTGGGGAAAAAATTAGTTACAAGAACATACGGATGAAATGACATAATGACATTTAAACAACAAGGTTAAGCAAGAAAGATGGGTTCAAGTCACTCGTCCAGATTAAGTAAAGCTACATTTGTAGTTGGAAATTCTAAAAGATTCGTTGTACGGGCATGCAGATACCTGCTGATCTTAGCTGGTTCATTTTAATCTCACTTGTGGAATACAACAGCTGATTAGCAAATGGTAGCAATGGGTTTCAATACACGTGTACGCGAGATATACACTGGAATCACAATCCTAGCTATCAACTCAAGTTCTTACACCTGTCTATAGAAATTTAAAAGTTAATTTAAGAGAGGATTTAGCTTCTAAGATTGCAACACACCTCACCAAGTCACCCGATAGCTTTCCGGACTTGATTCTTGGCAAGCATTTGATACAATTTTAAATATGTATTATAATTTTGGGAACTTATTGTTTAAATCACACATCATAAGAATTTCGCTTTTTTCCCCTCTAGGTTGCTCATGATGTATCATGGTGTTGTTGATGATAATTAGACAATATTTGGTGGTTCTAATTATATAAAAAAATATTTGGTGATTCTACATTGCCAAAATGATAATTACTTTAAGGTAAAGCATTCAAAACTATGTTGAAAGTCAAACAAGAGTCCTATTAATCTAGTACCAAAGTTGATGAAAATTATGATACTTGAAGGTGTTTATACTACTTGTAAGATAGGATAGGTATATGAAACCTCCCAAAAATCGAGTTCGTTTTTTTGTCATTTTTCCTATTTACACCGAAGCACATGCAGGTAGTGTCAACTGTCAACCTACAAGAACAAGTTACATAAACGATCATCTACCTTTGTTGTATTACACAACAAGACTTTTCATTTGATTTTAGATTTTTTTTCATTTTTATCCACATTACCACAGATGTAGCTATACGGTTGAACCTGCAATCTCGTCTAACAAAGTCTTAATTTTGTGTGTAACATAATTACGAACTTGTGGGGGTCACCGCCACCGTTGAATTGCATCCGAAGGAAACGAAATAGGCTCTCTAACCTCCTGCCTCGTGCCAGATTCAGATCCATGCCGCCGCTCTTGTAAAGCACCGTCTCTCTCCCTCTCCCTCCCGTTCCTTCACTCCGAATCCAACTAGGCCACCTCCACCACCACCGCGCCGCCGCTGCTGCCGCGGCTCCTGCTCTCCCCGCACCGGCGCCCACCGCCGGCTCGGGCGCACACTCACCGCGTTGCCCCAACCGCACTCGGGGCCATGGCGCAGCCGCTCGTCGTGAAGAAGGACGACGACCTCGACGAGGAAGGTGAGTACGCGCGCGCGCTAGCTCCCCTCCTCCCCTTCCTTCTCTCCGCGCCGCGTGCCCGCGGCGACATGTCGTGCTGGCGCGTGCGTGCTTGTGCTCAGATCTGCCCCCGCCGGGACCTAGATCTGGCGCGATCCGCTGCGGATCACCGCCGGGACCGTGGCCATTGCGTTCAATAGATTCACTGAACGCTTGCTTGCTCGCTGCTGCCGCAGAGTACTACTCGCCGTTCCTCGGAATCGAGAAGGGCGCCGTGCTGCAGGAGGCCCGCGTCTTCCACGACCCCCAGCTCGACGCGCGCCGATGCTGCCAGGTGCCTGCCTCCGCCCAACTCCCTTTCGCCTATGCCTCCGCCCCGGGATCTCGCGACAGTCCAATGGTGTGCGTTAGTGCTCCGTGATTTCTGATGCTTTCTATTTGTTTCTGTAGGTCATCACCAAGCTCCTGTACCTGCTCAACCAGGGCGACACCTTCACCAAGGTACGCTAGCATATGCCTCATCTCCCCTCGAGCACGATTTGGCCTTGTGCATTCAACTTGCTTGTACATTACCTGAAGCTTCACGTACATTAGACATTTAATATTTTCCAAAGTATAGGTTTTGCTTTTCAAATAAGTTGGTACTTACAGAGCTAGGTTTCAGCATCTGCTCTCTTGAATAACATTAGTGGAGTACGTGAATTAAGTTATGCATGTTCCAGAGTACAATGGAGATCTATGACTAAAAAAATTAACATGTGGCTGCGGTGCAATGGCAATTTTTCCAATACTGGGGACATTTGGGAAGTGCACTCTGTGATAGGTACATGAGTGTGGAAAATTTTTTGTAGGTGGAGGCCACAGAAGTCTTCTTTGCAACGACCAAGTTGTTTCAGTCCAAGGATGCAGGTCTTAGGAGGATGGTGTACCTTATGATCAAGGAACTCTCTCCTTCAGCGGATGAGGTTGGTGAATAATGGTTTTTACATTACGGTTCTATGCATTCAGTAGAGTGGGAGTGACTTAATATGCGATTCTTTTCTTTCATGGTGCAGGTTATCATAGTGACCAGCTCCTTGATGAAGGACATGAATAGCAAAACTGATATGTATCGTGCGAATGCTATTAGAGTTCTTTGTCGCATCATTGACTCAACTCTTCTCACCCAAATTGAGAGGTATATAAAGCAAGCTATTGTGGACAAGAACCCTGTTGTTGCCAGTGCAGCCCTTGTCAGTGGCATTTACTTGCTTCAGGTATGTTCTGCAGTTTTTGCTCTTACTGTATTCTGTCACTCTGGCAGCATTAGATCCTCAGCACTTAATCTATGCACTGTGCACAGACAAGTCCAGAAGTTGTGAAAAGATGGAGCAACGAGGTTCAGGAGGCTGTGCAGTCGAGATCTGCTCTTGTTCAGTTCCATGCCCTTGCTCTTCTTCACCAAGTAAGTTTGACTTGTTTCTTCTTTGAATTAGAGTAGACATATCCAAAATATGCTTTTGTTAATCAACTGAGTAACATAACATGTAACTTGTTGTTTGTCTCTTGCCTGTTGGGAGGCAAGGAGTATTTTGTTAGAGCATATATTGTTTAACAAACCCCCAACTTATCTTCTCATCGATTTGACATTTCAGATTAGGCAAAATGATCGGTTGGCTGTCAGCAAGCTCGTCACTAGTTTAACCAGGGGTTCAGTTCGTTCACCTCTAGCTCAATGCCTACTTATTCGGTACACTAGCCAGGTGTGTTATCTAATTCTTCAGAGGTATATTGATAGATTATTGTATCTGAAACCTATGGCGTCCACAGGTGATTAGGGAGTCTGGCGTGAACCAAGGTGGAGATCGGCCTTTCTTTGATTTTCTGGAGTCCTGTCTCCGGAACAAAGCAGAAATGGTCATACTTGAGGCTGCAAGAGCAATAACTGAACTAAATGGTGTCACAAGCCGTGAACTTACACCTGCAATTACTGTGCTGCAGTTGTTCTTAAGTTCATCCAAACCTGTTCTCAGGTTTGCTGCTGTTCGCACGCTTAATAAGGTAAGTTTGTCCACAAAATACTGATTTGATACATGGTATTTAGGACTCCAAATTGCGTTATAGTTGCCGATATATTTGGATGTCTACTATTATTTTTTCATCAAAAGACTGTAATTATGTGGAAATATCTTATTTTGTTCCACTTTAATGTGTATTTGAGCCTGCAATGAAGTACTTGTAATCAAACTGAATGCAGTTTATACGTACAGTAAAAAACACTCAGTTTGTGTTCATCCAGTAGACTTATGTAATATAACTGGAAAATGAACCTGATATTTCCTTCATTGATATTGACTAGTTTCATTCACAAGTTATGAAACATATTTTTCCAGTGCCACATCAAAAAGTTTTTCCTTTTCTTTAAATTTTTTTTGACCATAAATTCCCATCATTTGTATTAGAGGAATAAACCACTTAACTGGACCTATAGTCTCTGTAGGCTGTAATAGGTGTCCTGAGTTATTGAGATCAAGAAACAGAGGCCAAGAAATAGGACAGGACGTGCGGTGATGTTGTGGTTTAGGAGATTTGTTAGAGGAATAAACCACGCCATGGAATGCTGTGGCGTGAGTATAGTGAGCTGTGTGTGCGGCGTCTAGATGTGTTGGTTGGCACACTAGTTCGACTTCGTGTTTGTCTAGGTCTGTTTAGGTTGAGTCGGATTAGGAAAGTGCAGGGGGAGAGTCAGTTTAGGGAGATAGAGGCAGAGGGTGTTGCGGACTCGGATTGCTAGTCAGTCCAGGCCGCCGGGCCTATACAACAGGACCTATACTCCCTGTAATAGGTGTCCTGAGTTATTGAGATCAAGAAACAGAGGTCAAGATACAGGCCGTGTTGGTGGCTGTAGTGTTCGTTGCCGTCTTGACTCTATTGTGCATCTTCAATCTTTGTTCGGCGAAGTTGAGAGTGTGAGTGTGTTCCTCAGGTCCAACAATTTGAAATTGGAAAAACTTATTTCAGTGTGGCCTTGTTGGAATTTATTTCACATTGTGGAAAAGCTTGAGCCATTTGGAATAATGTTTTTGTGATCCCTATTCCTGGATTCCTGTCACTTCATTTGACCCTAGAACCTTTTCCAGCGTGATTGGTTTTGTTATGAAAATTCATTTCCTATTTGGAAAGCTTGAGCCATTGGAAATAATGTTTTTATGACCCTCATTTAACAGCTGACATTAATGTGTTTCATTACTGATTGTATGGAACTGAGTGCTTATGGTATTTTGACAAGATTATTTTTTATCACTAACTTTTTTTTTGACTGAATGTTACAGGTTGCATCTACCCATCCTTTGGCCGTCACAAATTGTAACATAGACATGGAGAGCTTAATCTCTGATCAGAATAGAAGCATTGCAACTCTTGCTATTACAACATTACTGAAGACAGGCAACGAGTCAAGTGTTGACCGTTTAATGAAACAGATGACTAACTTTATGTCAGACATAGCTGATGAATTCAAAATCGTTGTGGTAGAAGCAATAAGATCCTTGTGCTTGAAGTTTCCTCTGAAATATCGCTCACTGTATGTAGAATTCTATATGTTGCACGAATATCTTTTTAATTTCTTTTTCCTTTAGTAGCTTTTCAACGGAGATTTAACTTCCATATGTGCAGGATGAATTTCTTGAGCAATATCCTACGAGAAGAGGGTGGATTTGAATATAAGAAAGCTATAGTTGACTCAATCATCATACTAATTAGAGATATCCCTGATGCAAAGGAAAGTGGTTTGTTTCACTTATGTGAATTCATAGAAGACTGTGAGTTCACCTATTTGTCCACTCAGGTAATAACCAAAGCTGTCATTCTGTAGGCTTGTAATTTGAAAATTAATAGCTCTACTGACTGTAGTATCTGGACTTGGTTTCCTTGTCAAATCATGCACCTTATGCTGTCTATATTATTTTTTCCATCTGAAAACAAACATTTATGGCTTATGAAAACTGAAACATGTAGCTGCTGGATACATCTTATGTTTCTGATATTAAACGATCTTCACCAGATATAAATTTGATGTATTAACTACTTGAGTAGTACAGCTATGTAGAAATGATGGATGTGCATAAGCTGAACTACATGTTAAATAGCCAATTTACAGTGAATTGTTTTTTTTTTCTATCTTACTACAGATACTTCACTTTTTGGGAAATGAAGGCCCAAAAACATCAGATCCCAGCAAATACATACGCTATATATATAACAGGGTGATACTTGAAAATGCTACTGTTCGAGCTAGTGCCGTAAGCACACTGGCAAAGTTTGGTGCTTTGGTTGACTCACTGAAGGTACTTCAACTGATTTTTTTTATATATTTTAAAATCTCTTTTCTGTGTAATGTGTTTTCTGCTACTGTTTTGTTGGACTTACAATCTTTTTATGCAGCCTCGCATATTTGTCCTCCTGAGGCGTTGCCTGTTTGATGGTGATGATGAGGTTGGTGGAAACATTTTTTCACTTATAATTCAATAACCTCATGCATAGGTGACTTTATCCATAAAAATATAAATCCCAAAAGGAATTCTTGCTTGCATTGCCTTGTTTGATTCTGCATATAGAAATAGATATCGGTTCTCATCTGACATTTGATTGGTTTTTTTTCATCCTTTTCAGGTCCGTGACAGAGCGACCCTTTACCTGAAATTGTTAGGTGGGGAAGCTACAGTTGGTGAGACTGAGAAGGATGTCAATGATTTTCTCTTTGGTTCACTTGATATTCCATTAGTAAACTTGGAGACCAGCCTGCGCAATTATGTATGCCTATCATCCTTTTAGATATGCCTGTCATTTTACTATATTTTTTATTAATGCTATTATGCATGTGCCTTATATTTCTAATAACATGTTAACAGGAACCGACAGATGTACCCTTTGATATTTCATCTGTTCCGAAGGAAACAAAATCACAACCTGTTGCCGAGAAGAAGGCCACGGGCAAGAAAGCATCAGGTCCATCTGCTGTCAGTGGTCCTATTCCTACCGTTGATGCATCATATGAGAAGCTTCTTACATCCATTCCTGAATTTGCTGGTTTTGGAAAGCTCTTTAAGGTTGGTATAGATTTGTTTCTTTATTGAAATATGCAACTGACTGAAACACATTTTTTGTGTTTATGATGTTTTGTCCTCTATTTCAGTCATCATCACCAGTAGAACTGACTGAAGCCGAGACAGAATATTCTGTCAATGTTGTCAAGCATATTTTTGATGGTCATGTTGTGCTCCAATACAACTGTACCAACACAATTCCTGAACAGTTGCTTGAGGAGGTAAGTAACTTCTTGCTATGTTGGTTTGTATGTGTGTCAGGTATTTTGAGTGTCTTTCTTAACACTTATTCCACAGGTGACCGTTTTTGTTGATGCATCTGAGGCTGATGAATTTTTGGAAGTTGTATCAAAGCCTTTAAGATCTTTACCTTATGATTCCCCTGGGCAGACCTTTGTGGCTTTTGAAAAGCCAGAAGGTGTCCCAGCTACTGGCAAGTTCTCTAATATATTGAAATTCATTGTTAAGGAGGTACGTGTTTGCAGTACGTCTGCTCTTTCTATTATTTCACTGTGTTTGGAATATCACTGAGCCCTATTATTTTAGAAATTAGTCGTTTAACTTGATATCTGACTAGGGACCATATTTTCTTAGCATGTTACTTATTACTTGCTTTGCTGGAATTGTTTGAGTTATGTTTAATTAGTAGCACAACCTACCTGCTTTCCCTACCAAATAGTCCTCTTACTAGCTGTTAGTAACCATGTTCTGCCTTTTGAGGCTGAGATGGCATAATAAATCTGAAACATGGATTTGTTTGCCAATTAAGTGCACCTAAACTGGATCCTCAACAGTTTTTCATTTTAAACAAGATGTGGTACACATGCTGATAATGTGTGAACCGCTTCCACATTTTTCAGCTTGATCGAGCAAAGAATAATTTTTTAGGTTGACTCGTCTTGTTTTGCACTTCAGGTTGATCCATCCTCAGGTGAAGCTGAGGATGATGGTGTTGAGGACGAATACCAGCTTGAAGACCTCGAAATTGTTTCTGCTGATTATATGTTGAAGGTGGGAGTCTCCAACTTCCGAAATGCTTGGGAGAGCATGGATCCAGAAAGTGAGAGGGTTGATGAGTATGGACTTGGGGTTAGGGAGAGCTTAGCTGAGGCTGTAAGTGCTGTTGTAAGCATCCTCGGCATGCAGCCTTGCGAGGTAAGCTCCTTATTTCATGAATGACATGGTTGTATATTAATAAGACCTAAATAGTTTGATAGTGGTCTACTACTATCATTTGGACATGGGAAAATGGGGGCCTAAGCATTTTCTTAGGTTTCAAAAACTGGTTTTAAATATTTTCTGACAAGGTTGGTGCCTGTCATTTTCTGTGCAATACTGGGTCACATTCCATTTTAATAATTCCTCAAACATTGAAAGAACCTTTTCAAGTTCCAACAAAATTTTGACAGTACTTCAACCAGGACTTTTGATTCTTACCACTGTGATTTGACCATTTCACATTTTTGCCGCTGGTGCTTGGTGCAGGATTTAGCATCGTCTTCAGTTATTTTCATGTTGACAGACAATCTGACATCTGACTGTTTTCCTTTTGGTTTGTAGGGAACTGATGTGGTTCCAAGCAATTCAAGGTCACACACTTGCCTACTCTCCGGTATATTTATCGGTAACGTGAAAGTCTTGGTGAGATTGTCATTTGGGATTAGTGCACCAAAGGAAGTAGCCATGAAGCTAGCTGTCAGGTCGGATGATCCAGAGATCAGTGACAAGATCCACGAGATTGTCGCAAATGGCTAAAACATGAGCGCTAGAATTTTTCTTGACTCTTTTTGTTTTGGCTTTCATACTTCTGAGAGCTCGGGAATTCAATTAATTATAGTACATGTAAGCTTGGTTTCCTATTGGATCCAACTTTTGTCGCATCTCCATCCTTGGACGCAGAAAAAAAAACAGTTTTTGGTTGATTTGACTATGTACAAGTTTCTTTATACATGGACAATAATAGTATATGTAATAATACTTGAGTGAAATTTTGTGAGCGTGTTGACCTTTTGGACTGTGTTAAAGCTAATGACGGTCTATGTTTAAATTGAAGAAAAGATAGATACAAGCTGGCGTGCGAAGCTTGAGTCCACTCCGATGGCTCGTGAAATTGAAGAGGTACGCTGCCAAAAAATGATCATTCTATTGGAACTGCGTCTGTCTTTATTTGGAACTGCTTCCGTTTTTTCATTTCCTAGCTGTTACTCCAATTCCAATGATGAATTTGAACTGTTAAAATTATTTGTAAACATGCTGAAGAAGCAGAAATATTTGCTTGCAAAGAAGGTTGCAGCTTACTGTCATGGGTGTCGGTCGTCAATTGTGTTGGAAATAGATAGCTTGTTGGTTAGCAACACATTGAATGCTAAAGAGGATGAAAGATGGTTTGGGACCCTATATTCTCGTCAATAAGTTATGAAATGTTGCTACTGTGCATTGGAGGAGATCATATAGTAATGAGGTTAGCAATTTGTTAGTTGATATAGCATGTATGGAGTCATTTACAAAAGTATGACTTCACAGCTTGACTGATGATTATGCTGCGGTAGCCGTTAGCTGATTGTGTGTAATCCTACCAGTGATTATTAATAAAGCCTAACTTTTCCTTGAAAAAAAGTTTCATGTACCCATTTAAATCAATTGTTTCAACCGTTGCAACAAGTTGTTCCAACGTTTAAAACTAATTTGTTCAACTTGTAAGATCAAATTGTTATCAGACATGAAACGGTCAGCGCGATGCCCAACTTTAACAGTATATATATAGGGTAAACTTCAATGGATGAAT
>JAUNZO010003664.1:0-10014 GCA_031894775.1 Chloris gayana
ACTGGAGTGTTGTTTAGCTTTTGCTTGTAAGGTCGGTCTCAATGCAAAGTTTCATTTCATTGTTTCTAAGAGTGTCACATCAGATTTGAAGATTTACTTTGATGTATGAAATGGTCTCTCTCAATGCATAGTTTCATCTCACGGTTTCATAAGCAGCTTATAGCATTAATTGAATATCGATTTATTGCATTAAGATTGGTCAAAACGTGTTGGGATGAAACTCTATGCTCTCAATGGGAGTTTCAATGCAATTTTATACATATGAAACTAGGGATGAAAACGGTCGGAAAACACCTCGCCCATTTTCATTTTCACATTTATTTTGTCGGACGGAAACGAAAACGGAAAAGCCGGAAACGGAAAACGATCGGAAAAATATCGGGAATACAAAACGATTAGAAAAACATCGGAAACGGAACGGTAACAACCGGAAACCGGTAATTCAAATCGGTAATATCGTCCAATAGCATACTCTCTTACTACCACATATAAGAACACATGGATAATAAGATTAACCTAATTGAGACAACATGATCGAAAGTCGCCTAGAGGGGGGGTGAATAGGCGATAATCCCGAAAATCACTTAATTTAAGAAATTAAATACGCAGGAAAGATTTGTCCGACTCAAATGTCCGACTATAGTAGGATAAGTCCGACTATGGACTAATATCCGACTAGAGTAGGACAAGTCCGACTCCCTCGTGCGGAAAGGGGAACGGGAGTCAAGATGGACAAATCCGCGGAATTTAAGCAACAAGCAAGCAGCTAGTAACACAAGAAAGCTAGGGCTACAGGTAGACAAACAAGCAAGCCACCTATGCAAGTTAATCTAGGAATTTAAGCAAGAACACCCTAGAGCTATAGCACATCAATTTGCAAGAAATAAAGGGAGACACAAAGACACACGATTTTTCACCGAAGTTCAGCTCCACCAAGAAGCCTACGTCTCCGTTGAGGAGTCCACCAAGGACCGGGTTGCTCTCAACCCTAAACCTCGTCAAGCCGCCACAAAGGCCGGCTTAAAAACCACTAAATCAAAGCTCCACGAAGGGAGGGGCAATACAAACGACCCGAGTCTCAACCACAAGCTTGGGAGCTCGCCGGGTAACGCCTAACCGTCTAGGGGATGAATCCCCAAGAGTAACAAACACAACAAGTACCGGCGATGGAAAGAATCAAGTGCTCTTGAGATGGAGATGAAGCTCAACGATTTTCTCCTCAATCTTCTCACAAATCCACTAAGGATTGGAGTGGGGAATCAAACTTGAAGAAGAGGAGAGCTTGAGTGAGTTTGGGAGTGTTTTTGAGAGTGTGGGAGATGCCAACCGGCCAAAAGTGGACGAGGTCCACTTTTATAGCCGGGGCACTCAAAAGAGCCGTTGGCTCGGATCTAACTCGGATACATCCGAGTGAGTCGGATAAATCCGACTGCTAGGGTTTCGAGAGAATGGTTTTCGTTCCGGAGTCCGAGTCGTAAATCCGACAAAAGTCGGATAAGTCCGTCTGTCAAGGGAGTCGGACAATGTCCGACCGAGTCGGATAATCCGACTCTTAGGGTTTCACAATTGTGGCACGGTTCGGAGTCCGACTCTCCGTCCGATCGAGTCGGATAAGTCCGAGTCTATGGGCTATTTTTCTTGGCCACTTCTCCGGAGTCCGAGTCCAAAATCCGAGTGAGTCGGATATGTCCGACTCCATATGTTATTTTGTGTTTGGAATGAGTTTTGAGCACTTTCATTTTTCACACCTCACACTTGTGTGTCCCTCTTGATAGTACGGTGTTTCCTATACTCAAGACATAATTAAAACGCTTCATAGCTTGATCTTGAGCATGAGTGATCCATTTCCAAATCTTGCATATATGAGTGAATATGTCCACTTCCTTTTTGTGTTTCTTTGCTCTCAATTGTATTTTAGATATGCACTGCGCACAAGCTCATTTAGAATATTAGTCCTTTTTAATTGTATTAACGTCAATCACTCAAAACCATAATTAGGGGCCTAGATGCACTTTCAATGACCCACGACATACATCATGATGGTTTAAAGTTCGCATGCATACAACATACTCATATATGATACGTAGTTCAAAGTTTGACACAAACACATAAGTTTCAATTCTAAACATCACATGCCCGTAACTCACACATCACAACTCCATATAGTCATTCATCATATGAGGGTCACTCGAGGTGTCATCTTCATTATTCTGATCCTGGAGGAGCTAGAGTTTCTTCTTTTGGGCTGGTCCGGGCTTGTGTGGTGGGCTGTTATAAGCTAAATGGTTCCCGCATAAGTGAAAACGGAACAAAATACGGGAAATTCCAGGCCCAAAACGGAAAAACGCGGAAACGGTCGGAAAACACCTCCGCCCTTTTCAATCCCGTTTTCATATTCCGTTTCCTGTTTCCATCCCGTTTTCATTTTTTTCATTCGAAAACGAAAACAAACGGGAAAAAAACCATAATACGGTGATATGGTTACGATCGGTACGGGATTTTCCCGTCCCGTTTTCATCCCTATATGAAACAGATGTCAAATAAGTTTCATCCCTATGAAACCTATTTGCCCGGTTTCATATTAATTGCTATGCCATATCACCTCTTTGCTTACGTGACACATTAAATGCTAATGAAACTCCCACTGAGACTGGCCTTAGGTAACAAATGTTAATTAGACAAGTTCTCATAGTCATCATAAAGCCCGTGTGGATCCCACATATAATATTTTTAAACTAATCTTGACGGACCAACTTCGCTTGGATCGTTTTATATGAAGACGCTAAAGCGCATTCGAAAGGCATCTTTCAACCGATAGATCTATCATATATGAGTCAAGAGCAAGTGTTTGAAATCCCGACCGGATCCCGGCCGGTTTTGCGATTCCGGAGATCTCGGTCCGGGCCGGTTTCACCGGAAGATCGGGATTCCGGATTTGAATTTTGAAAATTTTGAAATTTTGAAAGAATTTGATATGAAAATATGTAAAAAAAACTAGAGGAAATTTGATGAATTATGGTGAAATCGAATCTTAAAAATTTTCAAGTTTGAGTTATGAAAAAAATAAAAGTCAGTTACAAGTGAAGAAAGAAATTTAAAAAAAACAAAACCTTATCTAGACCCTGCATGAGTTCATGTTTTCTATCATAGTTTGTATTTGTCATCGACGTATTAGTTGTGAACTTCATTTAGGGACTTATAATTGAACTATGTGTGATGGATGTATGTTTTATGTCTTTATCATGCATTTGTGATGGATGGATGTTTTATGTGTCATGAATATGAGTGCAAATATTATGGAACTGTTATGCCAATTTTTTAGATTAATTTCCCGCCTTTTTTTCATGTTTTAACATCCTGTTGGATTTTAAAAATCTGTCACCGGATCCCGGAAATCCCGTCGGTAATCCCGGTCGGATCCCGGTAATCCCGGTCGGGATCCCGGTCCGTCCCGATCGGACCGCAAAAACGGAGTTTGTCCGGATTCCGGACCGGGATTTCCGGTTTCCGCGGAATCCAACGTCCCGGTCTCGAGCGGGATTACCGGGAGAAACGGGAATGTAAACCTTGGTCAAGAGTCATCTCCGACCTCGACGTCCATGGCAGAAACCAAGCAAGAACCATCTCCCGCCTCTCCTCTCCACGTCGTGGTGTTCCCGTGGCCGGCTCTGGGCCACATGATTCCGTTCCTCGAGCTCTCCAAGCGGCTGGTGAGGCGCAGCGACGCAGTTGTTACCTTCGTGTCCACGCCGAGGAATGCCGCCGAGCTGGGCGCCGTCCCGCCGGAGCTCTCGGCCCGCATCCGCGTCGCCACGCCGGAGCTGCCGGCGGTCGAGGGCCTTCCGGAGGGCGCCGAGTCCACGGCCGACCTCCCGCCGGAGAAGGCCCGGCTCCTCAAGGAGGCGTTCGACGGCCTCGCCGCTCCGTTCGCGGACCTTATCGCCCACCTTGGTAGCTCCGCCGCCGCCGGCGACGTTCCCGGCTTCTTGCGGAAGAAGCCCGACCGGATCATCCTCGACTTCGCGCATCGTTGGGCCCGGCCGATCGCCGAGGAGCACAAGGTGATAGACACGCAATTACATAACTGTACTCCCTCCATTCTTAAATTTGTTGACGCCATTTATTTTTTTTAACACGTTTGACAATTTATTTTATTAAAAAAATTTAAAAATTATCAAATATTTTATTACGATCTCTTTTATTACTAAATAAAATTGAAACATGATATATAGTTTTACATATATAAGAAAAATATTTTCAATAAGACGAATGGTAAAACATGACGAAAAAAAATCAATAGTGTTGAGTTATGACAATGCATACTTGGAATATTCTAGAATATTTAGAAAAGCACAAGAGAGAAGATATTTGTCATGGAAGAGTCTAGAACTATTTCTTCATAGCAAAGTAAAAAATAGTCTAGAAACTAGATATTTATGTGTGGTAAGAAATATCTAGATATTAGGATAAGGATGAGAATATTCTAGAGCTAGATATTTTAGTTAGAAGAGTGTGGAATGTTGCCACATGGCAACATCCTAGTGATCGTGTGTAAGTATAAATAGGGGTGCCCTCTACCCCCAAGGTACCATGCCATGGAGCCATAGAAGCCACCATATGTGAAGGCATGACAAAGGTTGCCATGATGTGTCCTAGAGTCTAGGAGTGCTATGGTGAGTCCTAGATTGATAGTAGTGGTGTGTAGCCACGAAGAATGTTGTGTCTTGTGTCAAGTTTATCTTATGAATAAAGGTTAAGCTCTTTTCTAAAGAGTTGGTCTCCCAAATTAGTAGAGTAAGGTGACGGTCTCCTCGATATAGTTAGAAGGTCGGGTTTGGGTCCACAGAAGAAGTGGTATCACACCAGTTTGATACCATTTCCACGAAGTCGGTGTCAGCCTAGCGGCACCGATTTTCCCAACAAATAGCGTCAACAATTTAAAAATAGAGGAAGTAAGTGAAAGATAGTAACTAAATGTTCATTTCTTCTTACGGTTTCCCGTCTGTTTCACAAGATTGTGTGTGCTATGTTCCTCTCATCTTCCCGGTGGCATTTCGGCCTTCGCCGGTCCCAAGCACGAGAACGAGACGCATCCCCGCACGAAAGCCGAGGACTACATGGCCCCTCCACCGTGGATCCCGTTCCCGACCGCCCTCGCCTACCGCCGCCACGAGGCCCAATGGATGGCCACCGAGTTCCATCCCGGCGACCGATTGTTTCACGTGCACCGCCCCAGCTGCCCCGAGGCCGAGCCGCGCTCGTTCCAGCTCACGTCGGAGCTTTCGCGAAACCGGTCGTGCCCGCCGGCCTCCTCCTCGCCGGACGACGACGCCAACGCCGCCGCCGCCGACGACGACGAGTCATTCCTAGCCACCATGCAATGGCTGGACGAGCAGCCCAGCCGGTCGGTGATCTACGTGGCGCTCGAGAGTAGGCTCGGATATCGAGCCGGCAAGGCTTGGCTCGGCTCGGCTCGAGCGAGCTCGTGAAGAGATCGAGCCGGCTCGGCTCGCCTTGAATTTTGAACAAGCTCAAAGGCTGGTTCGGCTCGGCTCGATATAAGCTAGAGCCAGCTTGTTTAAGCTCACGAGCTCGGTTAACAATTAACATAGTATAAGAAGATATCATTACTATTCATAAAAAAGATTAAAAATGTAACATATTTAACGTCACAAACACGTCTAAATTGATAATGTAAGGTACGTACGTAATGGATCCCAAAAGTTCATCTTGAAATTTTAATGCTAATTTAAAAAGGCTAAATAGCTGAAACAACAAACTCAACGCTACGACTCCTAACCTAAATCATCATATGTGAATATATTCGACCGTCGCTTGACTTTCTCGACGAGGTGGACTATTCGTTGAAGTTTTTGTGGGTCGGAATTCAGATTATAACTCTTTGTTAGACTTATTTTTAGATCTTAGACTTTGTAAAGCTCAGTATAGCTTGCGAGACTGACTCGCAGTCCGACTTGAGCTAGCTTGTTAATCTACCGAGCTGAAACATGAGCTCGGCTTGGCTTGAAAGTCCACCGAGCCGAGCCGAATCGAGCCGAGCCGCGAGCGAGCCGAGCTAGCTTGGGAGCTTCAAACCAAACGTCCAGGCCTACTCGGGAGCGAGGCGCCCGTGACGTCATCCCACGTCAGGGAGCGAGGCGCCTGTGACGTCATCCCACGTCAGGGAGCTCGCCCGCGGGCTGGACCTCTCCGGCGCGCGCTTCCTCTGGGCGCTGCGGCGGCCCGTGGGCCTCCCGGACGGGTTCGAAGCCCGCGTGGCCGGGCGCGGCGTTGTGCGCACCGGGTGGGTCCTGCAGGTGCGCGTCCTGGCGCACGGCGCGGTGGGCGCGTTCCTCACGCACTGCGGCTGGGGCTCCATCGTGGAGAGCCTGTTCCGGTTCGGCCACCTGCTGGTGATGCTGCCGTTCCTCGTCGACCAGGGCCTCATCGCGCGGGCAATGGCGGCGCGCGGCGTTGGCGTGGGGGTGACGAGGAGCGACGCCGGCGATGGGTCCTTCACCGGGGAGGACGTCGCGGCGGCCGTGCGGCGGGTGATGGCGGAGGAGGAAGGAGGGGACGTGCTCGCACGCAACGCCAGGGAGCTGAGCAAGGTGCTTGGGGACAGGGTGATGCACGAGAGAGATGGGCTTGTGGAGCATCTCCACCGCTACAAATAGTTGAGGATATGCATGGCTGGTGATCGAGACTCCGGGTGAACAATTTTTTTTTTTATCTAGTGTTACACAATACTCCTCCGTTCTTTTTTTTTTTTTGTTGACGCTGGTTTAGTTCAAATTTAAGCTAGCCAACGTCAACGGAGAAGTAATGTTTTCTGCCGCTACGAATGTTTGGCAAATGTTCTTGTTTGTTAGTATGTAGAGGTTACTTTTTAAAATTATTAGGGTTATATATAGTGTTTAAGGTCTTATGAAAACGTTTAGATGTTGTATATATAAAATATAGAGTTAAAATTTACTTTGTGGTCCCAAGGTATGTACAAATTTTATTTCGAGTATTCATTGAAATTTTTGTTATTAACACTCATGTACTTTCTATATATCTTTCATTATGGAAATTTTATATTGACTTAGGAATATCTCACACTCAGGGCTTCCTAATTTAGAGTGTTTGATAAGCAGCAAGTGTATTAGAGCAACACAATACATCAAATTATTATAGAACTACAATAAATGTTTTGCTTTTCAGTTCTCACAACAAATTGTCTAAGAAGGAAGTTGAAAAACAATTTTGTAATTACAATATTTCCTAGATTCACCATCAGACAATTTAGTAGACATGAGCTAATGCAGTTAGTTTAGTAATATACTTACACGTTGGTGAAGTTGCACATGGAGCCAGGGCCCAGCCTATTGAAAGTCTGAAATTTTCTCCATGGTACCTATCATCATCATACATGCTGGCAACACTCTTGTTGAATGGAATATATAAGAATGGCTAATAAAGATAATATCAATAGCTTTTGACATTGAAACAACTTGTGCTTACTGTCCTCGTGTCCTGATAATGTCTGCATCTAGAAGAAGCTCGTATAAAGTCAGACACCCCTGTAGAAAATCTATTTGGTTGTAACGTGCTTTGAGCTGCACGGTTGCGTGTTGATTTATATGCGGTGAAGCCCACCGCTGGCTTGTACAACAAGGCGACTCGAGATAGACTCTATCTTCGAGTTCGCTGGGATTACAACACGGCATTGGTTGAGATTACAAGCTGACGCGTCTCGGTTCAGTTAGGATACAACACACTCGACACGTCTAGCCACTTATCTCTAACATCCCCCTCGATCTAAACCGGCTCCAAGGTTTAGATTGGCGATGAAGTTGCGAAGCTTCTGTGTTGTGAGCGGTTTGGTGAAGCCATCGGCCAGCTGATCTCCGGAGGCGATGAACTTGATGTCGAGCAGTCCTTGAGCTACTCGCTCTCGCACAAAATGATAATCTATCTCAATGTGTTTGGTCCTGCCATGAAAAATAGGATTAGCCGACAGATATGTCGCACCAAGATTGTCACACCACAACCGTGCATACTTGGGTGCTCTAATTCCAAGTTCTTATAACAGTGATTGAACCCACATAATCTCAGCTGTTGCATTTGCAAGGGCCTTGTATTCTGCCTCTGTGCTGGATCTAGAAACAGTGGGCTGTTTGCGAGCACTCCAAGAGATGAGGTTAGAACCCAGGAATATAGCAAAACCACCAGTGGACCGTTTGTCATCCATGCACCCCGCCCAATCAGCATCTGAAAAATCCACTGACCAGAGGAGAGAGAGACCTGCATATCTTAAGTCCCAGCCCAACTGTGTGCTTCAAATATCGCAAAATGCGCTTGACTGCTGTCCAATGAACTGTGGTTGGTGCATGCAAGAATTGACACACTTTGTTGACCGAATAAGAGATGTCCGGCCTAGTAAGTGTCAGATACTGCAGCGCCCCAACAACACTCCTATACCTCGTAGCATCTTGTAAACCGAGAGGTGTACCACTCTTAATAGAAAGCTTTTCTGAAGTGGACATAGGGGTTACCGCAGGCTTGCATGAGGACATTCCAACCTTCTTGAGCATGTCAGACATGTACTTCTCTTGTGTGAGTCGAATGCCACCTGGTATTTTGTTGACTTCAATACCAAGAAAGTAGTGCAACTCGCCCAAGTCCTTCAGCGCAAAGTCCTTCTTGAGGTCTTGGAGAAGAGCACTGGCAGCATCCTGTGTTGAACTAGCAACAATAATATCATCAACATAAACTAGTACATAGACTGTCACGCCATTCTTGGTATAGAAGAACAGAGAGATATCTGTCGTTGAGGGTTTGAATCCAAGTGCACACAGTTTGGAGCTAAGCCTGGAGTACCAAGCTCTAGGGGCTTGTTTTAATCCATAGAGGGCTTTATCAAGTTTGCAGATGTGATTGGGGTGGAGTTTGTCTTCATAACCTGGTGGTTGCTTCATGTAGACCTCCTCCTCCGAACACCATGGAGGAACGCATTCTGGACATCTAGTTGTCGTAGACACCATCCCCTGGAAATAGCAACTGACAGTACAAGCCGAATAGTAGGGAATTTAACAACAGGGCTAAAAGTATCTTCATAGTCTATGCCATAGCGTTGCTTAAACCCTTTTGCTACTAGCCTAGCTTTGTATCTGTCTATTGTGCCATCTGATTTTCTCTTAATTTTGTACACCCATTTACAATCTATTACATTTTTCCCTTTGTGCGGTGGAACTAAGTGCCATGTGTTATTTTTCATGAGGGCATTGTATTCTATATCCATAGCATGTTTCCAGTCATTATTAGATACAGCTTCGGGCAGAGTAGATGGTTCCCCAGCAGCAGTAAAGAAACCGAATTTAGGATCGTATTTGATTGTACCGTCAGTGTAGACCTTCTCCCGCCGAATGCCATGCTTGAGACGGGTTGCAGGCCGGTTGTCCGCAGGGGACCCAGGAGCAGCAGGGCCGACCGAATCCTCTCCGGGATCAGGGGCGGCAGCAGCGGACGAAGACGCGTTGTCAGTTGGTGCAGACGCGTTTTCAGATGAGGCAGCACCTGAATCATCACCGAGATCCGCGCCCGGGCTTGCTGCACCTGAATCATCACCGAGATCCGCGCCCGGGTTTGCTGCCGCCAAAACCTCTTCTGGACCTATTATTTCATGTATTTCCACAGCATTTTCTCCAGCAACATGGTTAGGATTATTAGCCAAAAAATCATGAGCATGACCTCCCCGGGATAAATAGGAAATAAGGAGGGAAGTAGGTTAACTGCAGCTTTTAATCTGGCGCCGGCATTTGCATGGAGTTGGGAAAAGGGAAAAACATTTTCATCAAATACAACGTCTCGGGAAATATAGATGCGGCCAGATGATATGTCCAAACACTTAAATCCTTTATGAAGGTTACTATAACCAAGGAAAGCACACCGAGTGGAACGAAATTGGAGCTTCCTATTATTATAGGGGCGCAAGTTTGGCCAACAAGCGCAACCAAAAATTCTATTGTG
>JAUNZO010003665.1:0-99872 GCA_031894775.1 Chloris gayana
CTCTGCAAAAATCGACAATAGTTCTGCCCAGTGATAGATGGCTAATTCTGCCATGGCTGAAAGTCAAATGAGCCTGAGCAAGTTCTTAAGTTTGTGTTATCTGTCATCTATTAAATGCTGTCTCAGTACTTTCTCTGCAAAAAAATGACGCTGAATTCTGTTTGTTGGCCAGGCAAAAGATCATTCGACGAGAGAATTTTTCAGAAGAAAAGTGGAAAAAGATATATTATTTATCAAATGGAAATGGCTCAGAAATGAGGTGGCTTGCTGCCTTTATTTAAGGTACTAAGCTACTGAAGCTGTTTGCAACGAAATCTATTTCTAATGATAAATTATAATCATATATTGTATGAATGCATTATCATTGAAATCCCTAGCGATAAGTAGTTCTTATGTGACTTCATGCAGTTCCTCCTTCCTCGTGCCTGGATCATGCTCTGCTTAGATGGTTGTCGTTGTCCAAAAGGATTATAAGCTCCTGTTCGATCTTGCTGTGTTGTTTCATGCACTGCAGCTGTCCATTTTTGTATATTTAATAGCCCATCTTACGAGGAAAAGGGCTACCTAATTGCATCCAGATTTTTCTTTTCGTTTTCTTCAGGGTTGACACTTATGGGGGTAATTTAGTAGAATTTGTAGAGCATTCAGATGTCGGCAATGTGTCCTGACAGAATCGCAATTTGTACCGAGTAGAATTTGAAGAGCCAGCACTAAGCTTTAGTGCCCATTGTGCTGTGTTTAGGGGGTATGGGTTGGAAATAATAACATTCGTTTTAAAGATGTCTTCACATGTTTCTTCTAGCGTCGACACAAATTCACAGTTTGGATGAATAATATCTGCCGCCATCAATTATACCAATGTTACTGAGTTCTGCCTTCTTACCTTTGTTTTTTTGCTTGTATTATATATCTTTGTATAAGGATTTGAAGTTTTGAACTGGGGCCTAAATTTTTCTAAGAGGAACAAGATATGTTACAAGAGGGGCATGAAGAAAACATCCTTACGCTCTGTTTTCAGATCACCGGAGCGGAGCGGAGCAGAGTTACAGAGCAAAAGCTGAGAGAAAAACACTGCTAGCTTCTCGGATTACAAACAATGGTGCCACGACCTTTATTGGTTTCCATGATCAAGGTAGGTACGCATAAGGGAAGAGCTGCATCCACCCGCCGCCTTGGTGAGGACTCGGCGGCTCGGCTCCCTGCTGCTGCGCCGGCAGGTCGAGGATGTGCGGCACCAGCATCTCGAGCTCCTCGTCCTCGCCAACGACGTCACCGTCTACGACGCATCTGCCGCAGTCGTGGATCCCGCCGTGCTCCGGTGCCTGCTCCTCCACGGTTGCCTCGCCCCAGCCACCATAGTCACCCATGGGGAAGTCGCCGTCGCCGCCGACAGCCTGGTGCGACCCTTCCTGAAGTAGACGCCCGTACGCGTCGTATTCCATGTGTCCGGCGCCGCCGCCGTTGTCCATGACCGTGGCGAAGTGGTCGCTGTCTTGCGCCGAGTACCGGACGCGGCCGCAGCCCGGGCCCACCTGTTCCTCCACTTCCGCGAGGAAGCGCGAGAACTCTTCTCGAACCTCTCTCTCTGCCCACTCGACGCCGCCGGGTTGCGCCGCGGCTTCCTCCAAGAACTCGAGGTACTCGGCGAGGACCTCGCCCTCGAGCCACGCCACCGGGATATGGCTCTCGCTGGCCACTTGCGGGTGCTGCTCCGCGAAGCAGACGACGGGCTCCATCCCGATCACGACTCCTGAATTCCTCCTGATCGCTACGAGGGCACGCGGGCAGGGAATGCGAGCGTGGTGGGCGCGTGAGTGTTTGTTCCGTGCGGTTATATAGATCGAACAAGGCGGTGGCCGGGTGTCCGAGTCGGATGTTGAATAAATTCTAGTACTCTGTTTGTTATTTCAGTTATGCATTTGCTTAGTCAAGGTGTGCATGTCGGGGCTTGACCCCCAAATCGGTTGTATTCAGTTTTGTAATATAAGCAATATAGAGTCTGAAAAAACGCTGCAAGCATTCCGCAGCACAAACGAGTCTGAGTCTCCTCCGTGTTCTACCAGAATTATCGCGGGAGTACCTTGTGTGAGTGTCTGTGTGAGCTCACCGGACGACGCGGTGCCGTCGTTTCTCCGGTGATCTCCGACATCGGATTCTTCGTGAGGGTCGGAGCGGGCCGGACCTGCATATGGAGGGGCTTTCCTTCACAGAACACCACTCGTAAGCATAGGTGGTCAAATGGGCCACCCGGTACGGCATGGCCCGGGCCCGACGGAGCACGACCCATTTAATTCCAGGCCGTGTCGTGCCGGCTCACGTGCCTGGCCGACGGCCCACGGCATAAAACGAAACAAGATTGCCGTCCCACGGCCCATTAGCACGACGGCCCCACTGAAGCACGCTAGGCACGAAGCGATGGCGTCGGGCCGTCGGTCTCCGCAAGGCACGACGAAGGAAGTGGTGGCGGCGACGTCGGAGGTGTGACGCGACGAAGGGTTAGGCAGCAGCGGGGGCGTCAGAAGGAGATAGGCGGCAGCGGGGAGGCGCGACGTGACGAAGGAGGCGACAGGAGGTTGTACGGGCATTTTACTAGTTCTTTCACAAAATATTGTAGGCACTTTTTGCTTGTTTCCTCGGCTCAAAGATACACTAAAGTTAAGGAAAAAAATTCACTGTAAACCATGTCTAGTAGTTAAGTGATGGAGAGCTTTTAGGGCGTGTTTTGTTGTTGCCTAGGTCAGACAGTGACCATAGCCCAGGCGCTTAAAGCGATGGCTATGCCGTTACGCTAGGTAGGTTGGGTGAGGGTTGCATCCAAAGAGGTCCTCCCCTATAATATGAAAGAGCTTCTCAAGAAACACTATAACTCCACTAAAAGAGCTTTTAAAGGCCAACTGCTACTATGTATTCAAAATAACACGTGTTATCCCGTACATATTTCTTGATTTCAACTTTGGTTGTATAAAAGTGCAGCGTTCGGTAACTTGTTTGATCTGGTTCTGAATCCAAGATTACCAGAAGCTGCTCGCAGAGGTAGGCACAGACAAAAGGAGAGGCTTCCAGAATCTTCCTGGTTACATTTATTTTAACTTTTTTCTTCAAAAGAAGTGTTATTCAATATGTTGGATTTCTTTTTGAAGGCCGTAACTTTTATGCTCATGTGAACATTACCACAAGTGAGCAACGCGTTCATGTTAAAATTGATAAAGGTAGATGTGAAATATAGGTAATAAAATAAATAATCTTAAAAATGATTCCAGCAGATGCACAAAATGGTATAAAACATGTACAAAATATAGTAATCTTGGAAGGTAACATCTTACAACTTCAACAAATATTTGATATCTCAATGTTTCGTGTTTTTTTACTGTACTTCTCAAACTTTTAATATAACAACAATTATAAAAAATTTAAAGTCCCTCTCATTTGTAATAATTATAACAATAATGAAAAAAAAACTTATGAATGAAGAGGTTTAGCTAAAAGGGTATAAGAAAGAGAGCTGGAGCCAATGATTGGTTATCATAGAAAGAAGATTCTGTTATTATTGAAAACAAGGAAAATTACTATTCAAACATTGCTCCATAATCAAAGCAGGAATTGTACTGACGTCCTTTGGACAATCATATGCATATATGCTATATACATCCAGTGAATCTGTTGGGAGCCGGGTCTACTAGGTGTCTAAAACTGGAAGTCACAGCATTATGAGATTCCATATAATGGTCCAGCTGCCTCATCCATCATATCAAACTCCAGTGAAGCTGCAGTTTGCACATTCCAATAATACCATGGAAGTAGCTTCACCAACCAACACTGGAAACAATCATCTTAAAATCCAGGATCAACCAAACCAAGCTGATTGCAGAAAATTCTCAATTGAGTGCATAATGCACTCGTTCCAATGTTCGCAAAACCTGAAAAACCGAGACAGGCCTGTGTTGCCCCTTTCCTGATGAAGCATGTGTGAGAATGGCTTCCTGTTGTTCACCAGTGAGCTCCAAAAATTGCACAAGCATATCGCCATCCAGAATAGGAGGTACTCCCCACTGTGCCAATCAATAACAAGAAGTGAATAACAAGTTCTGGGAAAAAGAGCTTTTATTTGATGTGGTTAATATTCTGCACAAATATTCAAAATGGATCCTACCGGAATACCACGCTGACGAAATTCTGCATGGTCATTTCCCAACACTGGAGCAGTCAATGGGTGTATCGAGAGTCTTTCTTGGACATCTCCCAATAATTGATGTTCCTCACTGCAGTATTAATTCATGTATTTCAGACACTTTCAGGTGTACTAATGAAATCATACGCCGCTATTGTTTACAAATGTGTTCACAAAATCTAGCAGCATAATGCAAATGGATTGATATACACTACTTTATGCAATTTGACATAGATGTGAAGACAATTATACGCTTGTAAAAGCATTTTCATAAATATAGCCATGCAAATACTGATAGTTTCTAACATGTTAGGGCCAAAGTTTGCAAAGGTTCTCTCTTGCGTATTCGAGAAATAAAAAAAACTTTATAAAGGTTCACCAGCACGGATTCTAGGATGGACTTACTATAACGAAAATCAACAGCACAGGAGATGTTGTGGACGTGCTGGGCCTTGGGCCTAGGCAAGGCAGCACCAGCACGACCACACCACTCCTGCAACCTAAGGACTAAGGAGAGTAAGTTGGCCTGGTCTTAACTAACAACAGCAGCATAGATAACTGGTCACTAATAGAGAAAAAAAATCAGCTTCTAGCCTTTATGTGTCTGCATAAGAATGTTCCGAATATCAAGATACTACCTTGTGAGCGGGATCATAACGAAGACACTACCCAACATAGTACTTGCCACAACACAGTCATAAGCTGACTCAAGCACCGGCTCAGTATCATCATCAATTGGAAGCCGATACCTAAATGCAGCCTACAGTAGACAAGCATTAATTACGTTAGTTCTGTACACGAACAAAAATTATTGCCTTAAACATGAAACATGAAATATGAATCAATCAATGGTGAGACGGAACTAGCATAAACTGGCAAGTTAAGGGCAAGCGATTTCCACTCAGCCATTCTGCCTAAAACAAAAGATACTTGCCTTCTGAATGCTCATAGCAGTTTCGCCCATATAAAATGAACAATTTACTGATAAGTTCTTCTGTGGACTTTCTGAAACTGCAAAAAATGTGAGGAAAAAAATGAATCGGATAAAGAAAATGAAAGCCTCTCTTAAAGCAGTAACATAGAAAAAAGATATGTATATATAAGCACAGATAAACAGGTTACGATTACCCTTAAAAGAAGGATAGGTTGGAGGAACCCAAAAAAAAAATCTCAGGAGCTAAACCCTTATATATACGCTTTTGTGAAGGATGTAGTACAAGGAAATACAAAAGGATATTCCATGGTTGTAGATGATGTGGAGGCAGACTCAGATGTTTAGAATTAGGATTGATATACAACAAAAAAGACAAAGGTATAGAAAAATTAAAGCAGGATAGATTAAATGTTGTCAAACTTCTGGTATCCTCTGTGACACTATGGCATGCCAACTCTGGAAAAGCTTGTCCAACATGGGCTGAGATGATTTGTATATATCACATGGTGGCCTCAGGATGCACCAGTGCAGAGTGAGGTATTATGGCACCTTCATCATATTATAAAGAGGCAGTAGTAGACCAAAGATGACATGGGAGGAGCCCGGTAGGATAAGCATGGGGAACTGGAATATCAAGAAAGAGCTACCTGTGGTCTGTGGATAAGAGTGCATGGAAGTATGGAAGTTGGCAATCCACATACCAGTTCTTTATGATCTTTCTTTAGCCAGCACCAACTTTCTTGGGACGAAAAGGCATTGTTGTTGTTGTACAATTTTCTTGGGATCTCTAAAAGTTTTTATTGGGGCACAACATACAAATACAGGAATATGTCCATGCCCAAATTTATCTCAACAAAGCCTTTTGTACCAAGCAAGTTGGGGTAGGCTACAGATGAAACCCATAAGACTCAATGACAAGAGAAACACAAAAAGGTTACAAAATAAAAGGTAGAGTTAGGGGTAGACAAAAAAAAAAAAAAAAAAAAAGAGGTCATGTTGGGGTAGGCTAGAGATGAAACCAATAAGAGACTCAGGGACAAAAAAAAACATAAAAAGGTCACAAGACAAAGGTAGAGCTACGGGTACATAGGAAAAAAGAAAAGGTCACGTGCTTGAACGCCCTTTCTCTTTTTTTCTGTGTGCCCCTAACTCTACCTTTTGTCTTGTACTCTTGTGACCTTTTTGTGTCTCTCTTCTCAAGTTTTATGGCCATCTCTAGCCTACCTCAACTTGCTTGGGACAAAGGCCCTATTTTTGTTGTTGCTAAAATTTCTATGTACTACAGAGGATTCTATGGTAAAGGGCAGCCCAATGCACGTAGCTCCCACTTGCACAGGGTCCGGACAAGGGTCTGATTACTTGGGTCTTTCGTACACAGCCTTACCCTGCATATTTGCAAGAGGCTGATTCCAGGACTCAAAACTATGACCTCGTGATCACAAGGAAACAGCTTTACCACTGCACAAGGCTCCCCTTACACTAAAATTTGACCCAATCACACATCTACATTGTGACTTGTCTTAAATATGAACTTGTCACTTTTCAAGAAAAATGGTCAAGATTCACAAAACTCTACACATGTTTTCATGGACAGATATCCTTCATTATTTCGGGGTTTGGGGGCATCTTTCTGTTGCATGATTTTAGAAGCCATAAATAGTTTAAAAATGTAAAGAGACAGCAGACAAGTAAAACACATTGAAAGAACCACAGCAAATCACATACTTATACTAACTTAAAATGAATGACATAACAATAGTTTCAATGCCCCATCAAGAATATACAAGTTAAATTCTAAACCCTTAACATTTGAACAAATGCCTTACCTTCCAATTTTGAGCAAGACAATACAGATATGCTTCCACGTCGATCTGACACCACAGCAGTTTCACAATTCAAAAGAGCAACATCACCCACCAGCCTTTGAGCAGGATCAGAATAGACCAGTTCTAATTTCCGAAGATTCTGATAGCCATTAACAAATGAGGAATCAGGATAAAGCTATCAACAGGGTCTCTATTCAAAAGAAAACCATAAAAGATGCATCATTTAACACAACCTCATTGTACGAATAGAAGAGAACACCATCACGACAGTCACCAACTGCAATCCTTGATGCAAATGTCTTCAAACAAGTTATTGTAAATCGGGTTCGACCAACAGCACACTTTTTCATCCGATGGGGATATTCATTTGCAAAACTAAAAACATATAGCTGCAGATGGAGAAGAAAAAGAAAATGATAAAAGACTTTCCACAACCATTGGAGTTGAACTGAAAAAGGGCTGAGAAATTAATTAATTGTTAACATCACAAAGAAATGAATTTTGGAAAATAGCAACACAAAAAATTTAAAAACCAAATGACATGACAATTCAAAATTTATGTTTATCCTGCACTAACTTCTGGATATTCCTTGAAAACTTTTTAGAATGACAAAAATTAAATGTTACTTTGTATGCATGTACACATAGATGCGAAGCCGAAAATTTATAATAACAATGTGCTTCTCTACTGGTGCAGTTTCCTTCAAAAGTTTCCAATAGAAGGACAGGGACAAGATTCAATATGCGGCATACTAATTGCCATTTTTAAATAAATTCCCGATAAGCAAATTTGGACAAAATAAAGAATGACATACAGATATCATACCGAATTACCCGCAGCTGCCAATACATAACGATCTAGATATGGGTAGACAGCAAGAACTGCACCACTCAATGTAGCATGAGTTAGTGATCTCAAATGACCTGCCATTTCTTCAGCTTGCATGTGGTTGCAGGAAAACTCATCAGGACTACTGCAGAGGCTGTTACTAGAGAATTCTTCAGTTGTATATCCAACAATTTCATGGAATGGAGAACCACCATGTGGAGAGGGATTGAAACTGGAGGATGGGACAAATGAATTGCTTCCACGTGGACTTTCAACCACCTCCAGGCTTAAAACAATCAGGCGCCCCTTCATACTACATCATCAAACAATGGCCACGGTTTTAGCTTTAAACAACAACACTAAACCCATGAGAACAGTAAATCAACAAGAATCACAAAGATACTTAAAACATCTATATTCACTCAATAACTGTGAAGTGCAAGAACTGAGTGAGTCGTCTGGAGACATATGTTAACTCCTATAGCTGTGGATATTTACAAACCCATTCCATCTAGATTATTATGACTTAAGAGAACAGAAACAAGACCTCAATGCTTAAACATGCTACAGTGTTCAGATGTTATCATAATGTCCACGAAAAATCTTATTCTGCTATCAATAACTCGAATTTCTGGACTGGTACAAGAACAAAATGAGGTACATTTAGATTGCTTGATATAAATCTAAAGCTGTGGAACATGTCAAGACCTTGCATTATGCAAATCACACCGGAGAAAAAATTGCTAAAATATTTCAGAATTTTTAAGGCAAAACATACCCTCTATATGCAGCATGAGAAGCATAGTATTAATTTGTAAAAAATGAAAGTAAGCTAACTCAAGAAATTTTGTGTTCTTTTTGCCATCTCTAACCACGAAGTAAAGCTAAATGTCAATAAATGTGGTGTTTCCAGTAAAAGAAATGTGGTGTGAACTCAGCCACTTCTAAACCATGCCAAATCTTTTTGCTTCCACAACAAAATACTACATTAAGTTTCTAACAAAAAATAATTGGGGTCAATATATCCTCTTTAACTTCTAGAAAAGTACAAAAGATTTATGACTGTAAGTTGAATAATTAACTTGCTTATGCAGAGGCTATGGAAGAATGGACATTTGACAGCAGTAAATTTGTTTATTAACAAGATCAAGTGTCAACCTTTCTGCTTCACCATTTGGCATCATTGGACGTCCAGCAGATTTACTAGTCCCAACAATAAGAACTTCCTCACTTCCTATTTTTGTAATTTGCATGCATTTTGCTGTTTCACCAGGTTGGCACTTGAATCTAGAAAGCAATGCCCCATTTTGTGGATCTACTTGGACAACATCAGAAGAACACAATCCATCACTTAACCCAGTTCTCAGTACCAATAGACTTTTACTTTCACTATGGTATAGCACTTTTCTTGGTGTCCCTCCAAACGAAAACTTTTGGGCATTCAACCTTTTTCCATGTACCATTTCAACCTGAACAAGAAAACAGAGTAAATATTGCAGTAGATATTACCTTGTTCTAATTACTTATTAGCATGTGATTTAATCTACGACATTACTGTTATCCAGTGATTTAACAGCCTAAGAACTCCGTGTGAGCACTACACAATATAATTCCATCTGATCAACAAAAGAGTGAAATATGCAACCCAAGAGTTGATTCTACACTCAGCTACTTACCAAGTGCAGACAGTTCTCCGCAACAAACAGCAGACCACTGGGGCAATCAACAGAAGACACTGGCGTCACATGAGAAGCAGGAAGAAATGAAATTGACGAATATGCCAAGCTGTGTCTAGCTGCATGTAACAGCCAAGGCCTATCACTGAGAACAACAATATCAGAATTGGCTGAATCATGAATTGGTACCAAGACTACAGGAGTGATTCCAATACGTCGTATAGAAATCAACCGAAGGATTGTACTAACAGAAGTGTTAGAAAGGTCCTTGTAGAAGGAATAAGGGAAATAATGTTCGCACGCTTCCGACTCAAACCTTAGCAGCATTCCATTTCTCAAGCCAGCAAGAATGTAGAACCTCTCAGCAGCAACAAACCTGACATTTTCAGGTATACAACCACTAATAGGAGCACCAAGTGCATTGTTCAGTGATATAGGCCCTGTAGCTAGTAGCCTGAATCCTTCTCCATGATCCAAAGAGATGACTTCCACAGAAGGTTTATGGGTTCCAATGACAGCAAATTTTTGGACATCAACTTTAGAAGCTACATCATCAGGTGTGCAGTCCCCTCGTGGGATTGATATGCAGGATATTTCATATTGCAGTTGAACATGTTGTGTCTCATATAATTCGTACTGAAATGAAGATGATGATCTGACGCCAAGAATATACAGGCAACAAGGATTTGATGTAGCAACAATTACAGTATTATGCCCTACAGCACCAACACTGATAGAAACCTCAGGACACCAGTTAGTGCAAACTGGAGAAGTAAGGGGTGCACCCTCTGGGTGAGCATATAGTGTTGGTAAACAGAGCTTTACACCTTTACTGTGAATTTGTACGAGTAAACAATCAGCCACCAAACCACATGCTAGAGTGCACACATCAGGCTGGAATCCAACAGCATCACTGATGTCATTAAAACTTAGTCCTACTGACAGTATTCTGGTCTCCTCTACAAATGATAACACAAGAAAAGAGTGGAACTCATCGGTTATCTTCATTCTCAAAGTCCACAAACCAGTAACACCCTGATAGGTAGCTTCTGTACTCAAAAGTTTCTCCACATTTACACCATTTCGTAGTACTCGAAGAGAGCCCTCAGGGCACATTCCACAGCATGCAAACATCTGATCTTGTTTCTCACCATGGTAGTCAGCAATTGCCAGATCCAGGATCGGTGCTACATTCTGAATTGTACTTTTACGCAACAATCTACGATGACCAAGTTTGAATATCATTCCATCACCCATCTCTACAAATCCCATTATCATTCTATTTTTCATCCATAAGAGAGGTTTGCAAGGTAAGCATCTGTCAATATACTCAAACATGTACAGCTTCACTCCTTCAACATCCAAAGTAAATTCTAGAGTATGAAATTCTCCATCATCTAGGCAGAATAGCAGTCTTGCCCATCCTCGCCTGACAGGATCAGGTGGTTCCCAGCTCCATGAGCAAACAATTCTTGATTTTACATTACCTCTGCTGTCAACACCATCAATGTCCATGTAACCCTCATCTTGCATTATGTTATTACCAGAATCACTCAATTCTAGCAAAGCACAAGCAGCCTCATCGTCGTCAACATCTACTCCTGGAGAGGCATGTTCAATACTCACTGGATCTCCAAATAGACTAGTCGTCAAGCTGATTCTCCGGACACATGATACATTTATTGGATTTGTAAGATCCAGAAGTAAAACATCCCCGACACGAAACAGAAGGGCAAAGCCAAACATTTCAGGAATTTCAGTTATGTCAAGTGCCAAAGGCCCCGTTTCTGAATAACTCGAGATGTGATTTATGATACTGCTGCTGGAGTCACGTCCAAACAATGACAAGTCATTCACATCAGAGCCTTTCCTGGAATGAATTACAACATTATAAGAAAATGAGTAAACCAGATAATAAAACTTTAAGTTATCAATTGTCTGGAGAAAAATTCGAAAGCGCAGGAGAGATGCATGCCATATTCAGAAACTGTCAGACCAGGGCAAATCAAACCTGTGAATTATCATTGCCACAACCGGGTAATATTCTCCATGTAGAGATGTCGATATAAAGCACATGGTCCATATTGTACCGCGAATACTGGCACTGCTTACAATCTTTGCATCCTCTTCATTTTCTGATGGATAAAAATATTTCTGAAATTATGCAATGGAAGATCCTCAAAATCTGGAATAATATAATGTAAATATTAGACTGAGCATAAGCAACATGGGTCAAGAAAGTCACTAACAACATCCAATGACTCACCTTCTCAGAAATGATACTTGTTCCAGAACCATGAGGGCTCTGAGATACTGAAACACGTATCAGAGCAAACGTATCCTCGTAAGCACTGACAGCAACAAAACATGATCTGACAAAACAAGACAAACATAAGGTGAAGAAACTTGGGCTAGTTGCATGGTTATCCCAGTTTTGATCTTGTATTTTCAACTTGCCACATTTGCCCCTGACTTTGGAAAAGTTATGTCACCTTAGGGGCAAATGTGCCAAGATGATAAAACAAAGCAATTTTTCAAATAGATATAAGAAAAGGGGTCAAGAAACTTCATAGCTAGTCACTCAACTGTAGGCACTCAATATGTTGCAGTGAATCCAGGGGTTAGTAAAAAAAAAGCTTCCAGGAAAAAGAAATGATTGTTGTTAAAAGAAACCATTAACAGCGACAGACCACAGAAGTCAACCAACATAGTCTCAGAATCATATTTAAACACCTAACACTCTTCAAATAATTGGACATGATTTGATATTATCCTAAAGAAACATTAATGTAAATTGCTAAACCTGTTGCATTCAAGAGTCTATACTACAATTCATTTATACCTAGCAAACCATCAACATTCAACAATAAGACATGAATAAAAGGTAAATGACAAGAAGGACCAAACTTTCTACATGTCACATAAACATGGAATATCCCAAATAACAAAGGGGCATAAGTAAAGAATACTCCCACTTAGCCAAGGGGTGGCAGAAAATATAATGCGTGTGGTGATGGCAGAAAGTGTGGCTTAAAACCCTGTAACATTTGCTTAGAACAAGGCACAATGTAAAAGATCCTGGATCTACATATATAACACAAATGCAAAGCAAATTACATCTCAAATACAATGCAGGCTGATGAAAACAAAAATGCCATCAGGTTTAGTTACAACAAGAATAAGTTAGTGGACACAAAGCCTTAGTGGGAGAAAGCGAACTCACTCTCGATCTACAGCTAAAATCCGTCCCAGCTGATGCCTCAGATTTCCTGGTTTGGATAACTCAATATTGGCAATTGGAAAGAACCTGCAGTAAATAGATACTTATCAATACTTGAATTGAAAGTATCCAAGTGATTCTAACAAATCTCAAATAAAACATATTACAAATGCAGAATGAGATACCATAAAACTCTCACGGGGTTCAATTATAAATTTGCAGACACAATGTTTCCATAGATAATGAAACAGGTAGTAAACTTCATTTAGAGACTACCACCCATGGCTTTTGTGGCATTCATCAACATGTGACGACCCATCCCCCTCACAGCACCCAGCTGACGCCTAGGTGTTGTATCCCACCACCCTCATAACGCCTCAGCATCAACACAAAAACTATGCTACCATTATCAGTTTATTTTTTTTAAAAAAATCTTTCACAACTGCAAGCATGGCAGTATCATTTTGGCCTTTGTTTTCAAATTTTCATGGTGAGAGCTAGAGAAGTACTATGGATGGAAATTGTACATAGTCTAACCCACAATCCAAACTGTTTGTTACTATTTAACAATCAAATGACTTCAACTCCAATATTTCTTATACAGAAAGAAGCTGAAAGCCTTGCTTTATTTGTTTTGAAAACATCTAATTAACGCCCAAAAAAAAAAACAAAATGAGTTGAACTCCACACAACTTACAGTACCAGATTACTTTACTCTCCAAAGATATTTCAGAGGTGGTTTCTAGATATGTAATCTGAAGTGCATTGCTGGGTCCAATTTTGAAGTGAACTTTGAGATCAGATAAACTGATGCAGGAATTTCATTGGAATACATATTTCTTTAATAACTTCTGAAAAATTGATCCTAAGGGCTTAGTGTCGACCATAATTGTTAGTTGTAACTAGGTTTGTTGTGTGCCACTGTCTTTCGAAAGCCATTAATGTTAGTTTGTCTTTGACGGATTAGAGCAAAGCAGATAGGCATGGATATGGGATGCTAGGGAGGGAGGGAGGGAGAATTTAGATGGGCTGAGTAGCTGATAGGAGTGGCAGCCATAAGGCTCATTTGGCATTCCAGCACCATGTACAACAAACACCCTGTTGATCTTAGAAAGATCTGGTACATCTTTGTGACTAAATTGAAACTTTGTCCTTTTCAATTTTAGTAGGAGCATCTTGGATGCAAAATTTTGTATATGACATCTTGGTTTTCAACATTTAGATGCACAACAAGCTACCGATTTAGAATATACATAATAAGGCTACGTTCAATAGTTCAAACCTAACACAAATGAACAGAAAAGAAGAGCATAAATGTAGAAGAGAAGTGTGCTAACCTATGCATCTTAGAACAGAAGTATAGAAGGGAAAGCTTTCCTGAATCTGAAAGCACAACCAGAAGATCTTTGCGTTCTATCTGAAAAAAAAACAATTAATTTTTTAATCATTCCAACTAAAGACAAGTATATATGTACAAGAGAATATAGCCAAAAGTTACGACTAGCCTAGCAAGAAAGAAGTAGCACCTCTGGAATCCCACATATGTTTTTACTGTGCCATTGCAATACACCAACATCTTTTATGATACCGAACATATCTTGTTCGCAGATTGACTGTAAAACACCATCATTGCCAACCGTGACCAATTCTAGCGACGTTTCCTGCAGGAAAAAAAGCAAGAGCAGACGATGGCATCATGTAAAACTAATCCTGCATCTGTTCAAGTTGTAACCAGAAATTGATGTTTTGTTTCCTAGATCCAATTCTCTGTTCAGATGATTTCAACATGGATAGAATGATAGGATTCTCCCAAACCTCGATTCAATTTCTACCATGATGACACACTATTCACCTAAACTACGTAATCACCTGCATTGTCCTGACCGTCTGGATTTTTAGCAACCCTATGATACAGCACTCAGAACATTCACCTATCCCAGACCAAACCAACAATCCGTTGCACAACCCCGCCCCTCCAATTTAGCACAGCGAGATTAAAAAACATTCACGTCTCGAAATAATAGGTCTAAGACGATTCGGGTCGCGTTAAGGGAGCTAACGGGGCCAGAAAGAGGAACCTTGCCGAGGACGACGTCCACGAAATCGGGGGAGCGGAAGCACCCTTCGGCGACGTGGAGCACGGCGCTGCCCCGGAGCACCCGCTTGGCGAGATAGTGGGTAGCGCCCGCGTCGGCACCGGCGGCGAAAGCGGAGGTGGACGGGCCCGACGAGGACGACGCACAGGCGTCGCCGGCTGTGGATGGCCCCATCCGCCGCCTCGAGAAGGCTCTCGGCGGGGAGGCAGGTAGGGTTAGGGTTTGGAGCGGTTGGTTGATTCGGCCACGTGCTTGTCTCGCTGGAAAGCGGAGGAGGGACGAGGAAGGCCGAGGCCAAGTCCAAGTGAAACTGGTGGTGGATCCAGCCGGCCGGTGAACGAACAGGGAAGAGAGAGCAAGAAGAGCGCGGCACTGACAATTTGGGCCCACTAACCAGTAGTTCCATACGGAGTACATCATGTGTTATAGAGAAAACCAGTAATTTCATATTAACTGAAATTTTTATTCGGCGCAATAATACTGTGATATTGATATTTACATCCCACAAACGATTTGGGACATTTTTTGATTTGTTATTATCAAATGAATCTATGCTAAAAATATATGTTTGGATGTGGTCGGACTTTTACTATCGGATATCAAACAATTTCTGCTCATAAGACAACTAGAATAATTTCAGATGCAGCACCTTACAAATAATAAATAAAATAAAAATATATATTAGAGCAACTCTAGCAATCCCATAAACAACCCTTTATCCTAAATTTTAGGACTTTGGATAAAAAACATAACTCTAGCAACACTCCGAAATTAGGACTCCCAAGTCCCAAAACCCCCTCTAACCTCGGACATGGGAGGGTTTCTTTCCTCCTAAATTACAACTAGCAGTGGGTCCCACATATTATTTATTTATTTTCTCTTTTCTCTCTCTCTTCGTTTCTTCTCTTCTCTTCACCCTTTTCTCTCTCTACCGACCGCACACGGCCGCCCCGTCGCCGCTCGACGCCCTTCGCCACCTCCGATCCGACGCCCTTAGCTTGCTCCCTCGCGGCCATCCGGTTATGACGAGAGGCGGGACGGATTCGGCCACGACGGTGGTGGATGCGGCCGCTGCCTACCACGGCCCGGTGCGGCTATAGCGGGATCCGACTCACTAAGGTGGTGACGTTCATAGAGGATGAGGTCGAGGAGGTCACCACTAAGGTGGCCGGTGAGGCGGCGTCGGGGTGTAGGGGGCCGCGCGATGGATGGGTTGGTGGAGGGGGAGCCATGTGAGCGGGGTGGGGTTGTGCGACCGGGATGGGGACCGGGGCGCTTAGGGTTTGGTGCTTCTTATATATGGGCAGCTGCCCGATTAGGTCGGGTCTTTTTTACAATATGGCTGGCCAAAATACATTTGTACATTAGAATAACTCTAATTAATTGTAATTTTGTGGTGTAATTGCAAGATGTTTTAAATTCCTTTGAGTATAAAATTAATAAAAAAATGCGTACACAATGTCCAAATTTCTGAAAAAAAGCTTTAACCATGGAACATACATTTCTCATTTTTTTTCTTTTTTCTTATTTCTAACTCATATTTATGAAATACTCCCTCCGTTCCAATATATTTGACATTCTAGTTCGATCACCGAGATTAATAAGAGAGAATAAATTATGTGCTCGGAAAAGTAGGAGGAAAGAGATAGAGATAGAGGTGTATATTGAAAAGAGAGAGAAAAGTGTACTTGGAAAGTGAAAATATCAATATTTTGAAAAAAAAATAGATGAGCCTAGAATATCAAATATTCTGAGACGGTGGAGTAATAGAATAGAACATAAGGTTGACAGAAAATATATTAACAAACTTTTATCATAAGTGTTATATATACAACAACAATATCGAGGCGACACCATCGTGTATAGACCTATTCATGGATTCATGACTTGTTTACTTAGGTCATAAACAAGTCACATAACCCACGTAACTGCAGGTTGAGGTTGCCGGTTAACGCCCACCCTGCCGGCATGCAAAGCAACAGTACTTCACGCAGCGGCTACCAGTTTGCAGGAGGTCACCAAGCACGTTACCGGTAACAAAACATGGCACCCCCGCACCTGACAGCCGCTGATTATTTCGGAAAAAATTCCGTGCGGCAGGGCCGCACGCCCTCACCCGTGCGACCCCGCTCGGATGGAGCGCACGTGGAGATCCAACGAAGAAGAAAATGTATCATCTCCAGCCCGATTGACTCAGCTCCCAAGCGTAGCCTCTCCGTCGGCTTCGGCTCCAAGAACATCTAGCTCCCAAGCACAGCTCGACTCGGCTCCTTGGCTGGCCCAAAATGTTCCAGGTCGGTAGTAGCCGCCGCCCGACACCGCTGTCACATCTTTCTCCCATAGCTGCTTTCCGCTTGGTCATGTACATCGCTTCTTGGACTTTCATGTTCATCGTTGACCTAGTGATGCCCCTTGGAGCTCCTACTAGGGATCGAGGCGTCAGCCGGATGGCTGGTGGCCGGCGTACGTGTACCGACCTGCTGGTGCATCATCAAGGAAGTTGTGAGCATATGAGCTGCGAGCCACCCCAAAAATGTAGTGAATGACTAAATTCATATGACCCTAGTGTCCGGAGACTCTGCGTCTTCTTTATGTGTTGCAACTTTCATGTCCGGCAACCTGCTCGGTGTTGATTGTTAATCTTTGCATGTGTGGCCAAGGATGAAGGATATCTTCGACTGCAACTTCATCAAGGTTGTCGGACACTGCAGCGGTGGCATCGGCTGATCCATGGCATGTTAACGGCGGATCATCGTCGGATACGCAACGTGCTCCATACCGAGAATTAGGGTAGAGGTGTTTGTTACTGGAGTACAACAGTTTCTGCGCTCTGTAAATGATAGATGGCTATCCATAGAGCCGAAGCCGATGGAGAGGCTTTCTGCTTCGTTGGATCTCCACGTGCGCTTCATCCGAGCGGGGTCGCACCTGCCGTATGGAATTTTCTTCCAGTATTTCGCGTTATTCAATGACAACGTCAGTGCTTATGTGTTGATTGGCGCACCAATCACGACACACTTACAGCAATCAAACGGCAAAAGCTAGTGGTGGGCACGGCACCTATGGGCACAAAATCCGTACCCAAGCAAAAAAAAAAAAAAAACTAGACACTTCAATAGGGGTATAGTATGTTGCACTAACTTGAATTGTTCGAGGTAAATAAATCAAGCAAAATATTTGTTCGTGGATTGATGAATTAAGTTTAATACAGATGTGTAAATTGGACCACCCCTCTGTTTTTTTCCCTCTTATATCAATAAGGGAATGCCGTTGAAGATATGCAAAGATGTTTTTTCATGCATTTCCGTCTTAATTTACCTTTGTGGGATGTTCGTTTTCTTTAGGAGCTAAAGTTTAGCTCCTAAAACTTGAGCTAAATTTTGTGCACCTCTTAAGGGCTAAAGTTTTGCCCTCATTTTAGCCTTTCTTTCTCTCTAGAGCTAAAGATTAGCTCAAACTAGTCTATCGAACCCGTGCGATCGCACGGGCAATTACCAATACCAAAAAAATAAAAGAACTTAGAAAAAACTTTTGTTCACAAATTTAATATAATTTTACACTTGAAAATAAATAAACACTAACTTCATCGATAACAACTATTTTGTACATGTTTTATAATCATATAATGTTGCTACAATGATGGTATTGGAAAGATGACGAAAATTAATCATTATTATAATATTAAATATTATGCTTCACAGTTTTATTGTATTAATTTCTATATAATCAAATTAAAATTTCATATATGTATATATTAAAATTGTGATGCACATCCTTCTTTATTGTTGTTCTCATTATCTTATATATTTTTTTAATGTTATGTAGTTCAAGATTTTATTTTAAAAATTATTAAATATTTTATGTTTATGCGAAGCTTGTAAGACATGTCTACTTAACTTTTAATATTTTTATGTTATTAAAAAATTCCTAGGAAATATTATGTCATGGGCAATCCTAGAGCTCTATGAATTAAATATTTACAATTAAGTTAAGTGGTGCACAATTTATCAATTATTTCCTGATATTTGCATGGTCTCTAGATTATCTTTTTAAAGAAGATGTATAAGGTGTTACAACACAATGATGTCAAACTCCGTGGGTAACCAATCATTAATACCATTTAGGTGGTTTGAGAGAAAGGAACCTTTTGTCAATGGAAAAATAACTTTAACCATAATAAAACGTTTATTGCTATAATCTAGCAATACCATGTAATTAAGTTTATAAATAATAGTTTATAGAGAACTTTCAAATAGTTTTCAGTACATAGCAAAATTGAATGTGTTCACCTATAAAGTAATTGCACTTATATGTTACTCAAGTTTCCATATTGACCATGAATTTTTAAAGTTTTATTGGCTGTTATCCTTTTTGTCACATGATAATTTTTTCTTTATAATAGTCATGTATTCCCTTATGTATAAAATGTTTAAAAATTAATTATTGGATTGATTTTGACCAAGTATCTTATGACATGAGGTTGATTTTGTAATGGTTAGCTAATGGAGTTGCTTGGCATCCGGCACACGTGAGGCTTGCAGGTATGTCTTCCCCCATCTGCAGCTATCCCAGGATGGGCTAATGCTGTTTTGACAGAACAAATAAGACCTTGCATGTTAAAAGAAATATATGTTAACTTTGCAAACCAAGATTTATCAATATTGTTTTGTTGTTCCGATGGCCTGGGTGACAAATCCGTTTTCTAATGATTATTCTGATAGAAACACAGATGACCAAGCATCTTAAAAGATACCCAGTAAAGTTGAAGCCAACCAAGATTAATCATTTAATCTATATATTACTTTTTTCTCCAATCCTCTTCGTGAAGGCTTGGGGTTCTTGTGATGACATCAGGTTGATTCTGTAATGACTAACTAATGGAGTTGCTTGGCGTCGACACACACGGCTTCCAGGTATGTGTTCTCCGACCTGCAGCTATCCCAGGCCGGTTGCTCCTATCGCCAGCAAGTATCACGGCCAAGAAGTTCACATACGCTACTAAATTCCTCCTCCTACCGGCGATCGAGGAACGTGTTCGTCCCCGGCCAACAGCGTGATCAGTAATGACCATGCATCTTGTATCTCTTGTAAAGTAGGAAATCCTAGCTTTTGTCCTCTCCACGTATACACATGAATCTGCTTGTGTATGTAAGTTTAACTCACACGATTGCTTATTTCCTTATTCGGCCAGGACTTCTGTTAATTTGTATACAGTACATGCGACACACGGCCTCGGACGTGAAAGCAAATCATGTAAGATCCATCGGGTATGATTTGTTACCAATCCAATTCAATGGCCGGATGTTTTGCTTTTTTCTGAGAATTTCTAGGATTTTTCTCTGATTAATATGGAGGCCTCAAAAGAAGCCTCCAATTAGTATAATATAAGATTTTAGCACTTCCGTTCGTTTCTCAAGAGTTAAACTTTAGTCATTTACTCTTTGGTTCCAAGGAAAGGAACACCTTTTAAAGTTGTTTACTTTTTTGTAAGCGGATATGATGAACTCCACTAACTTTGACCTCTGTATTTATCAATGCACAGACTATAACCAGACACACTAGACTCCGCATCGTGTTCTAAGATGATATGCAAAGAAGATTACACAATTCAGCCATTGTTTATGAAGTCAGAACATCATGCCATATCTGCCATTGACTTGCACCATATGTAACACATTTATACATTGCAAATGCACAAAAAAATTAATCTGTAAAAAAATCACAGCTAGATAGAATTTGAGTGTCATCACTGACATTATGCAATTTCCCAGTTTCACGATTCATTGCCATGCGAATACCCATTCTGCCCAAACATATTTGTGAAGTAAAACTAAACACCTTCAACGCAATAACACACCTACAAGTCCACAACAACATCACGATAAGCTGACCCGAATATTCCAAGAAACACTTCAGGTACATGGAGCAAATGGCGACCACGTCTCTAGCTTCTCCTTGGTGCACCTGATAGATAAACAAAGAAGCATCATGCCTCGGGCACTGTAGTGCTTTTTTTTTTTGCGATCAGGGCACTGTGTAGCGCATTGTGGTTAACCACACTGCGACACTGTCCATCCTTTTCAATTCCTCATCTTAGGATGATATGTCTTCTTGTTTAAATTAATCTCGTAGAGGCATCCATGTCGATCTGTCATGAAGCGACACAAACTCGCAGTAGCGGCGCCAAGTGGCGAATCATCGTGCCGCCATGACTTGCCTTGTTCCCCTTGGGGAAGATGATGGCGCCTTTAAAATATCTGCAAGCAGGTGGTCAACCGGGACAAAGCAACGGACGAGCTATGTATTGGCATTTGTACAGGAACACATGTATAATTAAACTAGTGCACTGCCGGCGCGATGGTATATATATGTTATAATTGGCTTCTGGGAAAATATTAATTTAGCACACATCTTCCATGAAAAGAGAGAGAGACCGGAACCAGAAACCAACAGTTCTCCGGGCTTCAAATCCTGTGCACAAATTTCAGCAAACCTCTGTGGATCTCATAAAATTTTTCAAGGAACCAGCAGGTTTCAAAGGCCTGAAGGTACAATTAAAAGATAGTAGTATCACCTTATTCCTTTGCCATTGTTAGATGAATGTTCTGGACCTGAAGAACTCCAAAGCACACCAAGACAGATAATAACGCGACAGGATTTATCATAAAATGGCTGTAAGTAAAGTGGTTAAACTCAACAAGAACACAACAGTAGAAGGACAATTAAGGTTTCTCTGAAGAAGACCTTCTAGAGAGACGCGGTAAGTACTAAGCCAGAGCCTCAAGCCCACAGTTGCAGAGGTAAAAATTCAAGCCCATGGTTCAGTAAACCACGCACCGATGAAGGAGGCGAGGCATCAAACATGTCACCCGAGTTCTCACATCCTGAAACAAAGGGCACGGTGGTTTTTGTGAGCCAGGGTAAAGAACAAACATGCCAGCCACTACGACCACATCAAACATCGAAATAGGCTACAGAATACAGCATTATACTCCCCGACGCCTCTTAGAAAACTCAGCCATTCTCTAGCGCACTACGAAGATCTTCGCGCTAACGACACGCGCAACGCGACGAGGCGCCCACTACGCCCAACCGTCTCTCCCCCTTAAATCCAGGCGCCACCTCCTCCCCCAAAGTTCAGACGAGAGCCAGCCGTTTGCAACAACAATGGAGCTCCAGTTCCAGAGACCACAGCAGCAGCAGCAGCAGTGCCATTACCAGGTGCCCGTCGTCGCGAAGGATCAAGCCGGCAGCAAGCCGAGCCGGGGGCGAGAGGCGGCGGCAGCAAGTTCGTGGGCGTCCGGCAGCGGCCCTCCGGGAGGTGGGTGGCGGAGATCAAGGACACGACGCAGAAGATCCGGATGTGGCTCGGCACGTTCGAGACCGCCGAGGAGGCGGCGCGCGCCTACGACGAGGCCGCCTGCCTCCTCCGCGGCGCCAACACGCGCACCAACTTCGCCGCCGCCGCGCCGCCGGACTCGCCCGTCGCGTCGAGGATCCGGGCGCTCCTCAACCACAAGAAGCTCAAGAGGAGCACCACCTCGCACCTGCAGCCCGCCGTCGCCTTCAGCCGCCCCACCCCCGCCACCGCGGCATACCATCACCGTAGCGCCGCAGGCTCCATCGCCGCCGCGACGAGCACGAGCGCCAGCACCGTCACCACCAGCAGCGTTAGCCCGACTAGCAGCACCAACTCGGAGACGATCAACTTCGCCATGAGCAGCGGCGGCGTTCGCACTCCCATCCTGCCTGCTGCTGCTCACAACGTGCCGTACTTGATCAGCGGCAGCGAAGAGTTCCACCAGCAGCAGTACGAGCAGTCGTGGGCGCTCAACACCGGCCAACTACCGCTGACGGAAGGATTGGCCGCCGGCAGCGCTTGCTCGGGGATGCCGGAGCTGGAGAAGATCAGCCTGGAGAACGGAAGCCCTGCTTCCACCCGGGGCATGGACCAGGATTATTTCCACGACACCGGAAACGATCCGGCTGACTCCTTGTGGGACCTGCCGCCTATCTGCCCGCTGTCGTGCAGGTCCTTGATGTATTAGATTAGAGAATGATTTTGCAACTCCAATCTTCCGGGTCCCTTTTCTGCTCCTAGGAGCCAATCCCGTACAGAAGTGTACGAGGAATGATGGCCAGCAGGCAGAGAGTACGTAACGAGAACCTATGTAGTAGTGCTAGTATCTTTCGGCTATAGACGAATGGTTTTTTGACGTGTTGTGTGTTCGATTTCCTTGTCTTGGTTTTGTTTGCTCAGGTAACGGATTTTATTTAGCTCCTTTGAAAATTACCACGGCCGGCGGACACAGCCACCAGAGTGTTTTATCATCGTCCATATGTACAGCAATGGCACGAATTTTGTGACGGTAATTTCCAGAGGACTAGTTACCCGTGCGTTGCAGCGGGAGAATAAAAAATTATACAAGACAACCACATGTCAATCCAGTTTTCAGGAATCAAATAAGTTATTTCATTTGTATAGAACAAATAGGATTATATATTCATATGCATATACGTGACCCTTATGCTACCAATGTCAATTATATTTTACGAAAAGAACATGCCTAATTCAACCAACAATTTACATCTTGTGAATTAAATGGTTATGACCCAAAACAGTTTTCATGACCTAATTACGGGTTAAATGATTACAATTTCTTTAACTAACAACAATGTTTGGCGCCTATAATAATTGTTAGTTTACAGACACAAGCGCAACCAATAATAGACATAAATGTATACTTCTCATATTTCATGAATTCTAGCTCTATTGCTAGATGCGACCAATCACGATTACAATGTGTGAAAATAGAGCAATAGAAATATAATGCTATAGAAAAACAATTCACGCCTCAATGTAAATAGAATGATCCATTGCCTTTGTGACATACAACCATTTTCATAATAACAATAGAAAATAATGATAATAACAATTGGCATACATTATTAAGCATATTCTCCACAACGAACACCATGTCTTCCACTCCACCAACTCTTCATTAACTCTATCTTCCAGGCCTAAATTTTAGAGTTGCGGTGTATATATGGATTCCAAATCTTTCTAGCAAAATAGTCATTCTGCATGCATGAAAAGGAAACTTAAATCTTTATCCAATTTAATCAGTGAGAGAAAATAATATTGTACCGACAATAATTCGATAACATGATCCCTTAAGCATCACTGTATTTTAAAAAAACTAAAAGATGGTAGAACATGGCGAAACTTCAAAATATACTTGTTCAAGAGAAATAAGATGAAACATGTTATTTAAGCAACGTAATTCAGTTGTCTACAAATACTTAGCAATCTTGTGACTTATGTCTATACTTGGCAATCCTATTGGTATTCTCTACCATAAAAGGAAGAGTAAATTGAGCACCTTCTATCTATGGGCACACAGATGTATGGTTATTTCTTTTCTCCCTGCATCCAAGGGCATTCAAACTCTGTAGCATATGTCAGGCTTATTACTTAATCTTTGTCATACCAGTACACATTATCATATTTACAGAGAGAAAAGGCAATAAAAATAACCTCATAAATGGAACCTTAAGGTAGCACAACAAAAAACTTTGCATCACCAATACAGTTATGGATATCCCTACTGCATATTTGTGTATTTTGGCTGCAGTTCAGAGAGAATAATGCTTAATCTATCATGTCTTCTCAGGATATCACAATTGGCATATGCAACCTACTGCTGCAAAATATCTCTGTGTAAATAAATATATGATGAAAATTTAGTACAGAGAATAACTCTAGTATTGCAAAATGAAACTAATACATAGAAAAAAAATCAAGGATAAGAAAATTATAAAATATATCAGAGCAAGAAGATAATACATAAACATCGTTGTGAAGTGAAGTTTTAATACTCAATACTATTTAACATCACCAAGACACTATTGATCCATATCAAAATGAGATTTAAGATTAACCATACCCATCAGCATTGGTAGTAAGATGCTTTGTATAAAAATATTCAGCCCCAAAATGGTTACATGGATGTATTCACATATCAGACATATTCAAATTAAATTCCATTCAAGCTTTCTTTTTGTATTGGTTATTAGGAGGTAATGGAATAGCTCACTCAGAACCATCTTAATTTCTGTACTGGATATGTGTTACTCACTGAGTAAACAAATGTGTAATTCCTTTGGCCCAGTGTTATTCTCTAGCGATTATTTAAGGTCAATAATGCACAGTAATTTATTGATGCATAAAAGCAAATTATTTTAGAGGAAAATAATAACCTGGATGCCATATATTTTCATTGATCACCTTATGTCAAGCACTCAAGCTGTACTTTCTTCATTTCACCAATAATTTATTTAAACTTTCATATGTTAGGGGAAGGAAAGTTCGGATGCATCCAACTCCAACTGAACCACTGCAATTTTTAGCTTAAAAAAAGGGGACAATGGCGTTTTGACCACAATTCTGAAGCCTAATTGTAGAATGACCATCGATTTTGAGATTTTGCAAAATAACCATCATCTTTTGAACCTGAACATACTGTTAACCATCAATTTGTAACGCCGTCAGCCGGACCCAAATAAATGAAATAAAAAATGAAAAACCGGTGTGGAGTAAAAATGACCGTCCCTACCCTCTTCTATTTCTCTCGGTCTCTCTCTCTCCTACCCTAGGCGGTGGCGGGCGGGTCCAGCACCAGCGATCGACGGGGGACAGTTGGAGGCACAGCGTGGAGCGCACGGCCAGCACGACGCGATCAGGGCCAACGTAGGGGAGCAGCGGTTGTGGGGACAGAGCGAGGAGCAGTGGCTACGGGGGACGGAGCGAGGAGTAGGGGACATACTGTTTTTTTCTTCATGAAGCAGGGGACATGCTGTGGGACATGTGTTTTATTGAATATGATATATGTTGTTTCAAATATGTGAAAAAACAACAAAAATGCTGCTGAAATTATGCCCACAATTTTATGTTCAGAATGAAAATTTATTACAAATATTATCTGTCAAGATTTTGAAAATTCAAAATTTTTTCAATGTCTCATAAGAAAATTGTGGTAGAATCATATCAAAACTATGGTAAAATTGTGAAAGGATATTTTTATCTTTGACCATGAAAGTTAACACCGTTAGAGCATTTTACGGACTTGTGGTACTGTGGTTGTTCAGATTCAAAAAGTGATGGTAAAATTGCAAAATCTGAAAAACGATGGTGAAAACGCAATTGGACTCTAAAATGATGGTTGTTATGCAATAGCCCCTAAAAAAAGATGCCATGGTAAAAGAATGACAATATCTCAAAACAGTTGGATAAACATGCTGCCGATGCCAACAACTCTCTGGCCCTGTGAGCCATAAATTGATTGGGATGCCGATAATGTACAATACATTCACAATCAGTTCTAAGCAGCTATAACATTGACAAAATGGAATCTCCCTGTTTAGCTATGTATGGATGTCATATAAATTGGAACATGGAACACTGGATACAAAACACACAAAACAAACGACTAATTTTCCCCCTCATATTAGCCTCAGATCTAGATGGCAAAAAGGGGGACAACACACCTCAACAATCAGGTACGACAGGAAGAGTGCAGGCTAGCAGGTGCAAGTGCTCCCGGTGATTCAGTAGTAATTACCACCTAACAATCAGTCCCTATTCAAACCCAAATACCTTATGAACATTGCACAAGCGCCCATGCTTTCTAACAAAACTGAAAGAATATGGAACACTTGATGAAGGCATGATTCTTACAACTTATCATGCAGGCGCAACGGTGGAGGGGGTCGCAGGCTCGGCGGTTGACGATGCAGATCCAACAGTGGCGGGGAATCGCAGGATGGGTGGTGAGGATCATAGGGAGGTGGTGGGAGCTGGTGCCCCGACCGTGTGGAGTTGAAGCAGACGCAGGGGAGCAGGATGATTAGCCTTTGGCTTGGCTCGAGCGGCACGTCGTGGTCCTCCGTGGTGAGCCCGTTGGAGGTGCGGATCTTGTCGGTGGATGCGAGCCCGACAAAAACAACGTCGGCGATGGAGGTGAGGGTGTCAGTTGGGCGCATGGTGTAGTGGACTAAGACGGACTCGCGGATGCCGTTGGCCTAGGCGCAACTGTTGGGCATGCGGAAGGGCTGACCCTTGATCACCATCTTCGCCATCGCGGCATGGAGCTGCGAGCGTGGAGGCGAATATGAGGGGAGGAAGATTGCTGGGTCCCGGGGGTCACTGGAGGAGGGACGCTGCGGCAAGCAGGATGGTGGTGGTTCCTTTTTTTTGTGTTTTCCCTATCGGTGGAGGCGGTTGTTTGACGAGGATGGGGGGGGGCGTTGGGGCCGCGCGGATTATTCAAGTACGTAGATTTTTAAGGGGACGAGGGGTCGCATGTGCCGCAAGAAGGTCGTAGTCGGATGGAAACACTACAGATTTTTTAAGTAGTAGAGATTAAAGAAGTTTTTATGATACAACCATTTGTTTCTAGAAGAAGGGTTCCCACTAAATTGTATACTGATGTAAACAAATTAATGTTTACCAAACTAACATCTTTTTACCCACAAAAAAGGGAAAATTTAGATACCGGAGGTAGAAATAAAATTGCATGATGGCAGCAGATGACCTCCCTAAAAAAAAAAAAAGATGACAGCAGATGACTAAATACAACAATTATGCGCATTAAAAGCCAGCATTTTTCTTCAGAAATGTTCGCCAATCAATCTCATCGGTTATGTTGATACATACAACATACGACTAATTAATAGTGAATAAAAAAATTTAGTCATCATAAGGTTCATTGTTGCCTAGAATAATACTCTTCCATGCAAATCATTTCATCAAACTGCTTGGTATGTGTGGGGGAGAAAGATTAGCGCTGCTATGTGGCGCCCTCCGGACCCACTTAATGAAGGATTAGCCCCTGGAATGGAAAACCACGTCGAGCACCGAGGCTAGGCCCACTTCCGTACGACACCACCGAGGAATAGGCCAAGAGGTAGCAAGCTCGACCTTGCCCGCCAAGCCCGGGAGAGCCCCGCCTCGCACGACCTTGCCTACCAAGCCCGGGAGAGCCCCGCCTCGCACGACCTTGCCCGTCGAGCTCGAGGAGGCTCTGTCTCGCACGACCTTGCTCGCCGAGCTCGAGGAGGCTCCGCCTCGCTCGACCACCAACCGCATTAACTCCACCTGCTCCGGTGCCCACGTAGGTGCTTCTCGGCAATCATTGACGCGGACTCGTGCTCCATCCCTCCTGCCACCACCACCTGCTCCCGTCGGGCCACGCCGATGGGACGCGCCGTCCCTGTAGCCCTGACGAGTTGGCGTGGACCGGAGACTCCGGGCATGGCCATCATCGTCCGACGTATACCGGTACGGCCTCCCCTGTTATACCCGTCGATAGGTGGAGCTCGGGGTCGGGCTCGAGCCACCCTCCGTCCCGCACGACCTTCACCAACAAGCTCGAAGCTCGATGGGCTACCCCGCGACCTCGACCTCGGGCTCGCCATCAATGCGCCTGATAAGGAAGGACCAGTATGGCACGTCCCTTCCAACCACTCCCTCACCACGCCGCCTATGGCTCCGGCTGGATGCGGAACACTCCACCCCGACACAGCAAGCTACGGGAGCGACATGACAGTCCAGTCAACCTACTCAAGTACGCGTGAGGAGGAAGACCGAAGGGACAATACTAGCATTCGGATAAGTCTACGGCTACTGTCCCTCTCCCTCTCTCGTGTAACTCGAGCTCCACCCCTGTGGCTATAAAGGGGAAGAGTCTCTCACTCTCTAGACACATTCACAAGACATCACCATACACGCAAGTACGGTTACACAACTAGCTCACTCACACCTCGCACACAATCGGGGACTTGGAGCACTCTCCTCTCCCGCCTCCTCTCGTACACCGTTGTTGTTTGACGCAAGGAACACGAGCGCCGCGACACACCCCAACCGGACGTAGGGAGCTTTCCCGAACCAGTCTAATCCATCGTGTCTTCCTCTCGTGTACCATCCGGCCAAAAACACGCAGTCCCGGAACAAATTCTACTAGCCGGTGGTTCGAACACCGACAATATGCTTCTGGCTAAGCAATATTGAAATTATTTTGAGAGATCGATGCAGAAAAATTAAAGAGATATGTAACTATAAAAGATTTAAAGCAATCAATTAAAGTATTAAATGGCCCAAAGTGCCGTGTCCACCGATACTGAAGAATAGGAAAGGAGTAGATGATGACTAGTAAATATTTTTCCAAATTTCATTAGCATATATCGTCAAGTCACCGTTGAAGCTTATGCATTCCTTTCAACGGAAATTCTTTTTGGCGAGAGATCGCGAGCATGTAGACGATATTCCTTGCACAAAAATCTAAAACAAAATCTACCTTATCAGGTGGATAGTGGGTGGAGAAGGGGCACATTGAGGAGGGTGGTGATCAAGCTTAGTAGGGAATTAGTTTTATTTTTTAGGTGTGAGTAGCGGGAGGGGCAGAAGCCCCCTTGTCACCCCTGCCAAATCCACTCTTGGGTGTTTGTGCTATTATTCTTTTGAGGGATATAGAAGGTGGTTAGGGTTGATTCCATATGATGACCACTTTGATTACGAATGTTCATATGATATTTGCTCAACGAATATCTAGAAGCTAAATTGATTTGATTGGATGTTACTAAATTGAGACACATGGAATGAATATTAAATTTTGAAATCTCTCTAAGTAGCACTCTACACTTTAAGTGTGATATTATAGACATCTTGTTGACATTGATAGCTCTTGCTCCTATGTACTTGCTAATTCTGGTTTTTGCTCTTGGTTCTAACAAATCACCAATTGGGTATTTCCTTTTGCACTGTTCAACACGTTCTCCTTCTCATGGTCCAGGCCAGATCAATTTACAGTATATATAGCATGTAAGTAAGTTGTTATTTTAATCATTTGGTACCTTTTAATCTGTTTCAAAATCAACAACTAATTGGGATTACGAGTACCTTTTAGTTTTCCAGTAACGAATGGCAAGTGCGTTTTATTTTGATGTCAAATTAGATGGTTGAGTATTCTGATGTATATAGGACAAAAGAAGTAACTTTTACTCCACTTTTTTTACTAGTCCCGGTGGCGATAGGCTAACTAACTTGGGCCATATTAAGGAAATGACTACACACACGACTCCTGTTTTCGACTGCCGTTTCCGACCATGTACTATATAATATGTGCACGCAGTGGATGACGTCGTGATGATCCGCATGCCGTTAAGTACATGCAGTTAAGCCGGGTCGTAAAACAGAGTCGTAAAACAGAATCGTGTGTATAGCAGTACCTATAATTGAGCTAGTGGGCCGCCGCCTATACCTCTGACGGAAGGATGCGACATGGCCCGCGGCAGCGCTTGCCCGGAGCTGGAGAAGATCAACCTGGAGAACGGAAGCCCTGCTTCAACCCGGGGCATGGACCAGGATTCCTACAACACTGGAAATGATCCGGTTGAGTCCTTGTGGGACCTACCGCCTATTTGACCGCTGTCGTGCATGTCCTTCATGTATTAGATTAGATAATGATTTTGCACCGCCAATCTTCAGGGAACCTGCCTTCTGGGTCCCTTTTCTGCTCCTAGGAGCCAATCCCGTACAGAAGTGTACGAGGAATGATGGCCAGCAGGTAGAGAGTAATGAGAACCTATATAGTGAAGAGTTAAAGCAATCAATTACAATATTAATATTAAAAGACCCAAATTTTCATTCCACTGGTCGTGAAGAACAGGAAAGGAGTATATGATGACTTGTAAATATTTTCCAAAATTTTATTAGCATATATCTCGAGTCATTGTTGAAGTTGTGATAGACATATGTGTTCCTTTCAACGGAAATTATATTCGACAATAAGGGATTGAGAAGGAGTTAGACTTGCTGTTGAATGGGTGAGAAAGAAGGCCATTTTGGAGGTGGACTCCTTCGGTGTTGCAAGAGCTCTTGATGCCACAATGCCAGATAGATCTTTGATACTCTTCCTGGTAGAGGATATCGGAGTAGCTAGTAGTTTATTGATGGAGTGTAACGTCCAGGCCATAAGGAGAGGGCGGAGCCGGATAGCACGTGAACTCGCACAAGCTGGCAAAACGCATGACTCACACCGTGGTGTGGCAGGCGTAGGTTCCCCGTTGTGTTGAGGAATTGGTTGCTCATGAGTGTAATGCTTCAGCTGAATAATCAATAAATCTCTCTTTTCTCACAAAAAAATCTATTAGGTGATAGGTCATGAGCATGTAGATCAATATGCCTTGCACATAGGAAATCTTCCTTATTAGGTAGATTGTGGGTGGACAAGGGGCGCAGTGAGGAGGGAGGTGGTGATAATGTTACTAGGCTTTTTTTTTGTTGGGGGGGGGGGGGCAGCAGCCCCCTTGCCAAATCCACTCTTGGGTGCTCTCAAAGGTTCTACAACCATAACATAAGGAACATGCTATTGTTCTTGTTAGGGAGAGAAGGTGGTTAGGGTTGATTTCATAAGATGCCCACTTTAATAAGACACGTTGATAATAACGGTGATATTTAATAAACTGTGGTCAATGACTGAATTGAGGCGAGTGAAATGAATATTAACTTTTAAAATCTCTCTCAACGCACTATACACTTTAAGTGTGCTGATATTATAGGCATCTTGTTAACATAGATATCTCTTGCTCCTATCTACTTGCTAATTCTGATATTTGTCCTCGATGTCTAATAAATCATCAACTGTTTATTTCCTTTTTACATTGTTTGACATGTTCTCCTTCTCATGGTCCATGTCAGACATAACAAGTAAATTGTTACGTTAATCACTTGGTATGCTTTTAATCTGTTTCAAAATTAGCATCTAATTGGGATTAGACCTAGGTGAGTGGCTTTTAGTTTTCCGAATGGCAAGTGCGTTTTAATTTTGAAGTCAAATTAGACTCTTGAGATAGGACAAAAAAAGTTATCACTACTACAATAATGTTCTGTAGTAGCATACGCTATTTATACCATAGCGGTGGACATTTAAAAAACCGTCATTATTTTTGGTCGAACAGCAATGCCCGCTACTAAACTATCGAAATAGTGACAGACACTTTGTGTCCGCTACTAGGAGAAAAATGTCTGCTACTAAATTACACAAATAGCGGCAGACACATTTTCATTAGTAATTTGATCTATACTGTAACTGTTAGATAAAAAATTAAAGGTCCAGATTCGCTCTACGTATATCTCACCCTAACCCTAACATATAAAAACAACACTTCCCCTCTCCCTCACCCACTCCCGCTCACTCTTAACCGCTGCCTCTCTCTCTGTGTGTGTGTGTGTGTAACACACAGAGCTCCCCGCTGGTCCCTCCCACCTTCCGTTGACCGCATCCTAGCTACCATTCCCCGCCGCCCCCTCCCCGCACCTGCCCCCTCCCTCATGCGCGGTGGCGGTGCAACCAACCTCCCTCACCGACGCGTAACAGCCCGGCGGGTTCCTCTTGTGCCTGAAGCGGTTGGCCTCCCTCCCGGCGCGGTGTGGCCCGACGACCTCCTCCTGTGCGGCGAGGCGGCCGGACACCCTCCCCGGCGCAGCACGGCCCGACGGCCTCCTCCCGTGCGGCGACGCGGCCGACCTCCCTCCCCGACGCGGCGTGGCCCGCATGCGAGGAGGGGACCTCCCTCCGGAGTGGCCAATGGATCCGGCGAGGGGCCGGACTGCCGGCGGTAGTTTTTATTTTTTATTTTTTCTTGTGAAGCTTAGGAGCGATCATGGGACCACTGTTGTTTTCTTTTTCTTTTGTTTTTTAAGTAAAAAACAATGACGGACAAAAAACTGCCACTAAATTTTGCTCTTGTAGTGATAGAGGCTTAGTGGTGAAAATCGTTTCCACCAGTAAACCGCTTTTTTGCCTGTTATAGTATAGCTTTTTTCTAGTAAGTGTCTTTGCTCCATTTTTTTTTCAATTCCCGGCAGCGATAGGCTAACGGACTTGGGCCGTATAATCGAGCTAGTGGGCTGCACGTAGCCGCCTGCTGTGGACCAAAGCCCTGCAGTGATCTCCGCGGACTGTCTGGCCTTGCGGCCGCCGCTGCCTGTGGCCTGCTGCATTATTTACGACAAGGGCGCCCCAGCATCACGACTTCCGGGTCAGCACCTACACGCGCCCCACCTGCCGACCCATGCTTGATAAATTCCTTTTTTTAGTAATAATTACTTAGTCGAAACGAAGATCTGGCCGTCCATTTTTTACTAATCACCATTAACAATTAGAGATGGGCAAAGTTGTACAAGTCTTTCGGCCCATAGATGGCTAGCTCATCTTCCTGCTGCAACGCTCTAGGTTTTTTCAATTACCTTGACACTTGATACTAACTGAAATCCCTTTGGATATTTCCATAAGTAGTATCATAATTTTAATCAAGCTATGCTTTTTATTTCAAAAGTTTTTCGGACACTTCAAAAAATTGATTCAAAATTTCATCTGTTTCTGAAACTTGAAATTCATGTGATAAGTAAAGTTTCGGTTTTCTGAAACTTAGAAGCACACTAATACTGTTCAGCAGCAGTCGTACCTACAACTGTAGGTTCAAAAGAATGTAAAATGTTTCAATTCAGTGCTGGTTTTCATTTGATTGATTTTCTTTTTCGGCTGCTATCAAAACAAATTCAGAGATCTCAATTCGTCAGAAGGTGTAGCTGAACGTGAGAATTCTCTATGGAATGGAAGGAGTTGTAGGCATTGGGTTCATGTCGTTCAGTTTATGAGTTAAACTCTAGGTGATCACCCATCTCTATCTGAGGGTTACATCCTAGCTTTTTGAGGTGGTTTTCGACTGAAGTCTCTGACAGTTCCCCTCATGATGATGGCTTGCCCTGCTTGGTACTCCGGTCTGTACTTGTTCCTTTCCTAAATTATTAAATGATTTATTTCGTTTTCATCAATCCCTTGCTGATGGTCTACTGTGTTGTAAGATGCGGAATTGTTTACGGTTCATAACCGGTAAACCACACCTCGTTCGCTATCAAACTGGCATGTATTGAGTTCGTTGTCTGAAAGCATTCCAGGAATGAGTTCTCTCGAGAAAATGAGACAGAAATGTTCTTGGGTTAGTAGTGTCTGTTAAGGATAGACACGTCCCCTTAGAAAAGGGTAGATGACGTGGGAACTTTTTGTGACAGTTAACACCCAAAAAAGATGAATTTCTTCTGCCTACTGACCCCATGAACTGGACGTAACTTTGATTTGAGATAGATGCTGATTGAGCTGTACGTTTCTTTATGTAGGCTAATAAGGAATTACCAACTGGGAATCAGCTACCGCCGAACTCAACTTGGTTGCAACTTTCTTTTCCTGATCTAATTACCGGAGCGTGAGTGACCATCAAGCCACAGATATTCGCCCATTGTTTTCCCCCTTGACAGGATTTACTTTTTCCTGTTACGGATTGCTCTGCATAATGCGTTACAGCGTTGCTGGAACGGTGTTCCAATGATACTTTGAGTGGGGATGCAGGAGTCCTCAGTGGTAGGCCCCAACTTTCACCGTTGAGTTGTCAGCTAGCAGGAAGGCCAAGCCCACACACAAGCTCCTTCTCCCTGCCGTGTTCCAAGACTTGCGATGCCGATGTGTGCACTCATGCGGCCATAAGTAGTTTTCTCCCAGTAGCAGCACCAGCACCTCGTTTCCCTGCAGTCAAGGAACAGGAATCAAACAGTCGTCAAGTTGATGCTTGGAGAGCAACCGTCATATAAATAGACCTTTGATACTTGTACTCTTTGCTGGTGCTCTCCTTAATTGTAGTAGATCCTGCTGCTTTTGGTGTTGCTTGAGCTTGGTTGGCCATATGGACAGGGGAGGTGCTTCCATGGATGCCGGCCAGGATGTTTGGGACTGGGAGGTCCTGCAGCCTGACCAGATGAGCTCCTCCATGTGCCAGGACGGCACCAACCTTGCTGGTAAGAATCATCATCTGTTTGTGATCTGCATAATTTTGATTATGATCTGCGCTGTAAATTGGATCTGAATATCTGTGCCCGTTTGGTTAACTGCTCGTGCTAGATGATCAAGAAACCAAGGAACGTATAATTGTGCCGCCGTCGAGTGGTGTGGATGTGCCCGTGGACGAGTGCAAGGACATTGGTGTCGTTCTGGATGAGACTGTACCAAACGAGGTGGACGCCGTGCCTGGGTTGACCGTGGCATCTGCTTCTGAAGCAGAGCAATTGGAGGAGGAGACGATCCAGAGCACTGATGCTAAGAAGGTTCATGATGAGAAGTCTGACGGGGAGGAAGGTACCGAAGGAGAGGCTGAAGAGAAGACGATTCAGAGCCCTGATGCTAAGAAGGATCACGATGAGAAGTCTGATGCAGTGGAAGCTGCTGAAGAGGTTGGAGAGAAGGCGTTTCAGAGCACTGACACTAAGAAGGATCACGATGAGAAGCTCGATCAAGAGGAAGAAGAAGATGCCATCAAGAAGGCGAGGCCAGACTGCGTGGTGTTCAGCGTGGGGAAGCTCAAGGTGAACGGGATCGGGGCGCTGTGCTCGTTCGGCGTCGCGGCGGCCACCGTCTGCATCTTCCTGATCGGCGGCAAGCTGCAGCAACACCACCGGCAGCAGCAGCAGCACAAGATCCAGCTACAGTTCTACGGCGATGATAAGGTATGGTGACTTATCCAGTGCTAACTTTCTGCCTAATCCATAATCCTCTTTTTCTCTGATTCCTTCTAGAAACAGAGGAAACAGAGTTTGGACCAGATTCATCAGAAGTAATCATACGTCCTCCCTTCTGGAAAATATAAAAATAATTAAGTGGCAGCTATGGCCCCTTCTGGAAAATGTAAAAATAATTAACTGGCAGCTATGGCTTTGCGTTGCTCTGTTCTTAGATTAATTCTGGTCCACATTTGGCCTTCCTCTTAGAAAAAAAATTGATACTAGTATGATTAGGTGTATTTGCCGGCCCATCTTGGCATCATGCGAAAAACTGCTACATCTCGATCTGTTTTATGCTAGAGAACAACAGCTGAAGAAGATGCTTTTCTCTGCAGAGGATTCAGCAGGTTGTGCAGCAGACCTCGAGGCTGAACCAGGCCATGTCGTCTGTGATGGGAGGAGGCGCTTCAACAAGGGCCAACATATCGTTTGGTGGATTCTACGATGGGTTGTGATGAATCAGATGGAACATGAAACCAAATGCAAGTGGCCGTGGTAGCAGGTAGCAACCTCGATATATGTTACTGCCAGGTGGTCTGAAACTCTGAATGTGTACATGCACATATTGTATATATTGGATGTAAATAATTGGGTTCTGAACTTGGTCTATTTGCAGACGAGGATGGATTATAGGATTATCCGTGTTGATAGATAACGTAAGAAAGACTATTTGACCTGTGCATAAACAGATTATGCACAGTGGAGAAGTTGTTTTTTTCAGGGCTGCAGCCTGCAGGAGCAGTTATTACTAACTGAAAACATGAACTGTTTCCTTGACTTGAACTTGTCTAAACAAAGATTTTTCTAAGTGAATTGCATTTCTGCTATCTATTACAAACGAAGTAAGAAAATATTCCTATTACACTTAATACAGTCGTGAAGAACGGAATCACACATCTCATGATTAGCTTGACCTGGTCTGACTCTGCAGAAGGATTGACTTTGGCTTTTTTCTTTTCTTAGAACTTTTAATACGCGAGTTGACCTTACCAAGAAAGGCGCATTGGCATAACTAAAATTCGAAAACCACTACAAGCTCGACTGTGTGCACTTAAAACTCTGTTTCAAAGAACGCACTTCCTTACTTCATGCTGGTCCCAACAGATCCCAAACTTCATGTTGCCAGACTTGGGACACAATTATTAGTGAGCAATTTGTCTGCCATGAACCAGTAGACGAATTGATACATTGACATCCGAGCCCCCAGGCTTTAAATAGGAAACTCAATAAGCTAAACATTTTGCCACGAAACTAAAGGCTAACTGCATTCGGTCAAATATGTCCAGCCAGACAAACCAAAATGTGCCCTCTTCCACCTGTCTTGTAGACTACTGACCCCGTACCAAACGGTCGAGACTACGTGCACGGCGATGCAACTGTACAAGTGTCCGGCCAACCTGGCCCCCACGGCTCCACGCCGAGTAAAACGTTCCGGCCCTGAGCATCACCATCTGTGCAGCTCCGTGTAACTTTCAGCGAACCTGCACGAAGAAACATTTGTTTTTGTCGAGTAGCCCAGGTACAGATGCCTATTGTTCACGGCTAAACGAATTCAAATCTCCATCCAACTGTCACAAGGAAAAAAAACGAAAACTGTCTCGCATGAAAACCAAAATATCTGGCGTTCTTCATCAGCTAGTCAAAACGAAGGGGCGAGCCAGGAAGATAAAGCCTCTGCCATTGTTGCTCTGTTAAATTGCCGACACAATGGAGATGCCAAACTGCAAAGAAAATAATAGAGGAAAATGGTTGCGTTTATGTTTTGCGGATTTATGACCTCTTCTACACGATATAGTTGCGTGTGTACTGTGTTTTTGGAAGACTGGTCAGTTTTTTTTGGGGAACATATTATAGACACACGTTTATATACATGAACGGGCACTCACCCCTATGAACACAGACGTATATGGTATACCTTACCCATAAGCACCTCCAAAAAGTTATATCGGCTGCTCTTGAGATTCATGAAGATTGGTTAGTTGTTATCTAGATGATGATGAAGTATTTTTTTCTAACAAGTTCTTATGAGAGCAGCAAAACTTATAACTTTTGGTTACTGAAAAATAAAATGACAGGTCCTTTACCAAGCTACTACCTCTCTACCCCTAAGATACAAATTAAATCGAAGCCCTGTGTTTCAGCTATTCTGCATAACAGATTTTTCCCTTTCTTCATAATAAATGAAAGGAACCTCTAATGTTTGGCCGACGCAGAGGCTAGTTTACGCTGCGATGGTGAAACAGGTGAAGATAAAAATGTCACTTTCGAGTTCACGTGGCAATTGGATAAGATGAATATCCGATAGGTATTATTTTCCCTTTTTCCTTTGTGTTCAAAATTTCAAGTATATCTCACTTTGATAATCGACTTGTCCACCAAAAATCACATTGAATTTTGTTCTCCATAACTTATGGACCATAAGAAATCATTGGCTGTGTATTATATTTTCATAATATAAAATTTTAATTCTACCTTGAACTATTAATGTAGCTCGAGCTCCCCAGTTCGATAGCATTAAAATTTGTATGAAAAATTGTGTTCTCCAACATTTGTATTAGCATGTGGATAACCATCTGTTCTATTTTTGAGAACCGGATATTACAATAATCTTTTGAGAGGAAGGATACGCATGCTACTGTCCCCGTTCTGCAGCAACACAACCTGTGCTTTGTGCAGAGTCCTCCTTCGTTCCTTTCTTCTTCTTCGGTCCTCTTCCACATCCGCAGCAACACCACCGCCTCTCTCCAGCCAATGGCAGACCTCATCTGTAACCTTCAGTCCACGACTGTCGCCATGGAGGAGTCCATGGTCACCGGCAACACCATTCTGGCGGAGGCTTCCTTTTTTGCAGAAGTGAAAGGAACCTCACCAGATATCTCAAACGCCTTGGCCCCTCCCAAAGCGTAGGTTATCGCGGTGGCAGTCCCACAATTGGTAACTCAATGGCCGCAAGCCGGATTGTTCCTTGAAATCAGAAAATGGTTCGTGAGAGAGAACAAATCAATTAGTTGCAGAAAAGAGAAGTCTAACCGAATCCAACCGGTGAGACGAATCAAGAGAGCAATGGGATGAACGGAGCACTTACAATTTGGTGGTGCACACATAGACATCGTAGCGACCGGCGGCGAGGAGCTCATCGATGAGAGCCGGCTTGCAGCCATTCAGTTACCAATTTTGGGACTATCACCACAACACCCTTCGCTTTGGGAGGAGCCAAGGCGTTTGAGATATCTGGTGAGGTTCCTTTCATTTCTGCAAAAAGGAAACAGGATCATAGTCATATTACACCCAACTACTTCATTTCTCTACTGACTTCATGGATATTTTTTTTGTTAGCCACGTGCCATTATTTAGGACCAAGATTTTTTAACATCACCATGGATGATTTCCTATGCTCCTTTCATTTAATAAAGGTGATCAGTGGTATCAATGCAACGTCCTGTTTGTAGAAAATACATGTCTGCTCATTGTTTCAGAGATGATGCATCTATTGTTGCATATCTTTGTTATCGATCCATTGCACAATTTTTCTATGGGTTTCACTCTTTGAGCATAGTGCAGCAAGGGAGGCCTTGCCTTGGGGTTGGGTGTCTTCTATTACAATCTCGTTGAAGTGGTGAGTCCAAAATTTGTCTTCCAAATTTGCCACACCGAGATAGTGTATGTCATATCCTTGCGGCAAGATGAGCGAATAGTACACCATGCATGTGTCTCGGAATTTCCATAACAACAGGGTCACTCACTTCAAGGATGCAGCAGAAGCGTGTCTGCTACTGATAAATGCTGTCCAGGTGGACACTGAGAAAAGAAATTTCCCCTGAGGGTGCCTACTGAATATCAGGGTTCGATCCTCACCATTTGCAAATAAGGTTGTGCTCCATATTTACATTCCTTTTTGGGTGAATATAACTTGAGGATTGCAGTTACTGCAATAACTAGTTACACAACATGTGGTCCAGTTATGCTGTAAATTAAGCATCAAGCAAGCAAATGAGTTTGTGCAATCCTCCAGTTCTATTCACCCCAAAAAGGAGTTTGTGCATAACCTTATTTGTACATGCTGAGACTGGAAACCTGATATTTAGCAGGCACCATCGGAGGAAAGTTCCTTTCTCAATGTCCACCGGGGCAGCATTTATCAGTGGCAGACAAGCTTCCGCTGCATCCTTGAAGTGAGTGACACTATTGTTATGGAAATTCCTAGACACATGCATGGTGTATTATTAGCTCATCTTGTTGCAAGGACCTGCACTATCTCTATGTGGAAAATTTGGAAGACAAATTCTGAACTCACCACTTCAGTGAGATTGTAATAGAAGGCAGGCCACACCAAGACCTCCCTTGCTGCAGCTATGGCAAAGGAGTGAAACATACGGAAAAATTGTGCAATGGATCCATAACAAAGATAACCATGCAATAATCGATGAGTCCCTCCAAAACAATGAGCATACATGAATTTTCCACAACTGGACGTTGTGTTGATAGCACTCATCACTTGTATTAAATGAAACGAGCATGGGAAATCATCCATGGTGATATTCAACAAAATCCTGGTCCTAAATAATGGCACTTGGCTAACAAAAAAAAATCTATGAAATCAATAGAGAAATGATATAGTAGGGTGCAGTAAGACTATGGTCCCATCTCCTTTTTTTTGCAGAAGTGAAAGGAACCTCACCAGATATCTCAAACGCCTTGGCCCCTCCCAAAGCGTAGGTTGTCGCGGTGACAGTCCCACAATTGGTAACTCAATGGCCGCAAGCCGGGTTGTTCCTTGAAATCAGAAAATGGTTCGTGAGAGAGAACAAATCAATTAGTTGCAGAAAAGAGAAGTCTAATTGAATCCAACCGGTGAGACGAATCAAGAGAGCAATGGGATGAACGGAGCACTTACAATTTGGTGGTGCACACATAGACATCGTAGAGAGCCGGCTTGTAGCCATTCAGTTACCAATTTTGGGACTATCACCACAACACCCTTCGCTTTGGGAGGAGCCAAGGCGTTTGAGATATCTGGTGAGGTTCCTTTCATTTCTGCAAAAAGGAAACAGGATCATAGTCATATTACACCCAACTACTTCATTTCTCTACTGACTTCATGGATATTTTTTTTGTTAGCCACGTGCCATTATTTAGGACCAAGATTTTTTTAACATCACCATGGATGATTTCCTATGCTCCTTTCATTTAATAAAGGTGATCAGTGGTATCAATGCAACGTCCTGTTTGTAGAAAATACATGTCTGCTCATTGTTTCAGAGATGATGCATCTATTGTTGCATATCTTTGTTATCGATCCATTGCACAATTTTTCTATGGGTTTCACTCTTTGAGCATAGTGCAGCAAGGGAGGCCTTGCCTTGGGGTTGGGTGTCTTCTATTACAATCTCGTTGAAGTGGTGAGTCCAAAATTTGTCTTCCAAATTTGCCACACCGAGATAGTGTATGTCATATCCTTGCGGCAAGATGAGCGAATAGTACACCATGCATGTGTCTCGGAATTTCCATAACAACAGGGTCACTCACTTCAAGGATGCAGCAGAAGCGTGTCTGCTACTGATAAATGCTGTCCAGGTGGACACCGAGAAAAGAAATTTCCCCGAGGGTGCCTACTGAATATCAGGGTTCGATCCTCACCATTTGCAAATAAGGTTGTGCTCCATATTTACATTCCTTTTTGGGTGAATATAACTTGAGGATTGCAGTTACTGCAATAACTAGTTACACAACATGTGGTCCAGTTATGCTGTAAATTAAGCATCAAGCAAGCAAATGAGTTTGTGCAATCCTCCAGTTCTATTCACCCCAAAAAGGAGTTTGTGCATAACCTTATTTGTACATGCTGAGACTGGAAACCTGATATTTAGCAGGCACCATCGGAGGAAAGTTCCTTTCTCAATGTCCACCGGGGCAGCATTTATCAGTGGCAGACAAGCTTCCGCTGCATCCTTGAAGTGAGTGACACTATTGTTATGGAAATTCCTAGACACATGCATGGTGTATTATTAGCTCATCTTGTTGCAAGGACCTGCACTATCTCTATGTGGAAAATTTGGAAGACAAATTCTGAACTCACCACTTCAGTGAGATTGTAATAGAAGGCAGGCCACACCAAGACCTCCCTTGCTGCAGCTATGGCAAAGGAGTGAAACATACGGAAAAATTGTGCAATGGATCCATAACAAAGATAACCATGCAATAATCGATGAGTCCCTCCAAAACAATGAGCATACATGAATTTTCCACAACTGGACGTTGTGTTGATAGCACTCATCACTTGTATTAAATGAAACGAGCATGGGAAATCATCCATGGTGATATTCAACAAAATCCTGGTCCTAAATAATGGCACTTGGCTAACAAAAAAAAATCTATGAAATCAATAGAGAAATGATATAGTAGGGTGCAGTAAGACTATGGTCCCATCTCCTTTTTTTTGCAGAAGTGAAAGGAACCTCACCAGATATCTCAAACGCCTTGGCCCCTCCCAAAGCGTAGGTTGTCGCGGTGACAGTCCCACAATTGGTAACTCAATGGCCGCAAGCCGGGTTGTTCCTTGAAATCAGAAAATGGTTCGTGAGAGAGAACAAATCAATTAGTTGCAGAAAAGAGAAGTCTAATTGAATCCAACCGGTGAGACGAATCAAGAGAGCAATGGGATGAACGGAGCACTTACAATTTGGTGGTGCACACATAGACATCGTAGAGAGCCGGCTTGTAGCCATTCAGTTACCAATTTTGGGACTATCACCACAACACCCTTCGCTTTGGGAGGAGCCAAGGCGTTTGAGATATCTGGTGAGGTTCCTTTCATTTCTGCAAAAAAGGAAACAGGATCATAGTCATATTACACCCAACTACTTCATTTCTCTACTGACTTCATGGATATTTTTTTTGTTAGCCACGTGCCATTATTTGGGACCAAAATTTTTTAACATCACCATGGATGATTTCCTATGCTCCTTTCATTTAATAAAGGTGATCCGTGGTATCAATGCAACGTCCTGTTGTAGAAAATACATGTATGCTCATTGTTTCGGAGATGATGCATCTATTGTTGCATGTTTATCTTTGTTATCGATCCATTGCACAATTTTTCTATGGGTTTCACTCCTTGACCATAGTGCAGCAAGGGAGGCCTTGCCTTGGGGTTGGGTGTCTTCTATTACAATCTCGTTGAAGTGGTGAGTCCAAAATTTGTCTTCCAAATTTGCCACACCGAGATAGTGTATGCCATATCCTTGCGGCAAGATGAGCTAATAGTACACCATGCATGTGTCTCGGAATTTCCATAACAACAGGGTCACTCACTTCAAGGATGCAGCAGAAGCGTGTCTGCTGCTGATAAATGCTGCCCGGTGGACATTGAGAAAAGAACTTTCCCCTGAGGGTGCCTACTGAATATCAGGGTTCGATCCTCACCATTTGCAAATAAGGTTGTGCTCCGTATTTAAATTCCTTTTTGGGTGAATATAACTTGAGGATTGCAGTTACTGCAATAACTAGTTGCACAACATGTGGTCCAGTTATGCTGTAAATTAAGCATCAAGCAAGCAAATGAGTTTGTGCAATCCTCCAGTTCTATTCACCCCAAAAAGGAGTTTGTGCATAACCTTATTTGTACATGCTGAGGCTGGAAACCTGATATTTAGCAGGCACCATCGGGGAAAGTTCCTTTCTCAATGTCCACCGGGGCAGCATTTATCGATGGCGGACAAGCTTCCGCTGCATCCTTGAAGTGAGTGACACTACTGTTATGGAAATTCCTAGACACATGCATAGTGTATTATTAGCTCATCTTGTTGCAAGGACATGCACTATCTCTATGTGGAAAATTTGGAAGACAAATTCTGAACTCACCACTTCGGTGAGATTGTAATAGAAGGCAGGCCACACCAAGACCTCCCTTGCTGCAGCTATGGCAAAGGAGTGAAACATACGGAAAAATTGTGCAATGGATCCATAACAAAGATAACCATGCAATAATCGATGTGTCCCTCCAAAACAATGAGCATACATGAATTTTCCACAATTGGACGTTGTGTTGATAGCACTCATCACTTGTATTAAATGAAACGAGCATGGGAAATCATCCATGGTGATATTCAACAAAATCCTGGTCCTAAATAATGACACTTGGCTAACAAAAAAAATCTATGAAGTCAATAGAGAAATGATATAGTTGGGTGCAGTAAGACTATGGTCCCATCTCCTTTTTTTTTTGCAGAAGTGAAAGGAACCTCACCAAATATCTCAAACGCCTTGGTCCCTCCCAAAGCATAGGTTGTCGCGGTGGCAGTCCCACAATTGGTAACTCAATGGCCGCAAGCCGGGTTGTTCCTTGAAATCGAGAAAATGGTTCGTGAGAGAGAACAAAGCAATTAGTTGCAGACAAGAGAAGTCTAACCGAATCCAACCGGTGAGACGAATCAAGAGAGCAATGGGATGAACGGAGCACTTACAATTTAGTGGTGCACACATAGACATCGTAGCGACCGGCGGCGAGGAGCTCATCGATGAGAGCGGCTAGACCCGCAGACTGGATCCCCTCGGTGTAGGTCGGGTGCACGATCGGCCTCCACGGCGCTGCATTTCCCTTGTCCATGGAGTCCAAGGAAGTCTCCGCTAGTACAACATTGCCGGTGGCGACGGCTGCGAACTGCAGGTTGGAGATGAGGTCCGCCATTGGCTAGAGAGAGGCGGTCACCTTGCCGGGGATGTGGAAGAAGACTCAAGAAGAAGAAGGGAACGGAGGAGGGGTGTGCAAGAAGCGCTCGTGGTGTTGCTGCGGGACGAGGACAGGAGAGGGAGGGCTGAATATATAGCAAGTCGGCGAGCTAGCGGGTTGGGTGCCTTGTTTGGAGCTATAGTGGTCGCACCGCCCTCCAAATACATAACCTTCTGCCGACCAGGGCGTGGGGGTTGGTCCACACGCATGCGTCTTAGGGGTGTGGGCCGTAGTGGACCGTAGTCCAACCGACCAAATTGATTGGGGCATGTGTCCACACGCTAGCGCCTCTTGTAGGTGTGGCGATGACGAGGTTAACCACCACTGGACTAGGCCATGATAAAACGTCGGCGAAGAACACGCGATGCGGAACGGAAGATTCACCACTACCCCACATTGTTGGCCCGTTGCCGCGAGTGCCTCTTCCGCTCGTGGAACTCACCGCGCCGGATACGCTTTAATTTGTTTCCCTCGAATTCTCAAATCAGAAAAAAGATTTTTCTCCCTCATTGCACCGGTCCGGTGAGGACACGACTCGTGCGCCACGGGACCAATAGTGTCTGCGCGACATGCCTAAATTTTATTCCTTCTTTTTTGAGACTCACGATAGGCCAGCAAGTCAATGATTGGGGATGCGACCGGGCATGCGCACGTGCGCCGTGGGGCCAAACCATGTCAAACCCTCTGCGGATTTTCTATGGCTCCTAAACCTGACATTGCACCATCTTCCCCTCTAGCACATGCACAGTTCTTGATGGGCGAAGCCATGCAATACTACTACTACTACTAGTACAATGCCCTCGCTAACGCTACAATGATAACAACATAATACGACTCATACGTTAGATTCATTTATAAATAAAATAAGCAAAAGTTATTGCATTAGTCGATAAATGTTCTCATAGATATATAAGTTCTAAACTTCTAAATCCCGATGCATTTTAAAAGTTCCTGTATAAACATGGGAATAGTCTACTTACATTGGTTATTCTCTCACTTAAGTAGCTCTATCAAAAGTTTAGTCCTCACCGTATTTTCATCCTTTAGATATGTTATTATTGACCACGATCAATTTTTCTAGTGCAATACTTACGAACAAATTTTCTAATCATGGCATTGCTTACGAATTTGATAAGAGTATCAAGTTTCACCATAGTGACATAAAATTGATAAGAGTAAATATCATATGCTGAAAATTTATTATGTTACAATTTTAGCCATTTCATAAAGAAATCTTTGTTATCACGATCATCACCTGGGAAAGTGTGAAGAAGCATCTCTCTCTTGCCAACATTGGAAGCTCATGTCTCTAAAAATGACGAACTCCTACAATATTTCATTTAAATAATTAGTAACAAGATTTAAGTGAACAGAATTATAACATGTAGAAACATATTATTTTTTCACCTTGCACAATTTTGCCCATTTGAGTTTTTGATGATTTGGATTAGAGAACAAGTTCAGTGTTGTGGACTCAGTTTTGATATATTTGGGGCCATTGCTGAAAAAGTCAACCTTCGAACAATATGATGTTAAAAAGCGCCTCCTAACTTGCAGCACAAAAAAATAGTTCTCCCACCGCCAGTGACGTATTTCCTACAAAAGAAAAAATGATATAAAGCATTTTTAAGATACAATATATTCACTACGACTCTTGCATGCAGGACATTATGAGTGTCATCCTCCGTAGTCGGATCTTGCATGTCACCATCATGAACTCTGAAACAAAACAAAAAACAATAATAGTATCACTATCGATTTGTAATAACCAAGAGACAATAACATATAAAAGTGAGTTGCCATAAATATATCAATTTTTATACCAACATATAATAGCGCGCTGCCATAACTATATCAACATATAACATGAATAGATTATTAAAAAACAATAATCTGTATCAATCACAAAGCAATTCTTATGGGATCACCTTATACTCTTGGTTCACTATTACTCATTGTTTGGTATTTTTTTTTGTTGAATTCTATTACTCTCTTCCATCTGTTATGGGATCATCTCAACATTCCTCCTTGTTCGGTATTTCTATTGAAATACGTTACTTTCTACCATCAGTTATGGGATCATCTCAGCATCCACTTCCTAGAAATTGATCGTCAATGATGTTGCACAAGGGCAACACTTGCATGTATTTTGACGCAAGGAATTGTTACTGCCGGTCTCGACTAAATGATGTACAGGTAAAATTAATTAATATGTAAATAAGAAAATACTTGTTTAGCACAGTTATGAGAACAACTGGAAAAATGTACCAGTTTTGCTTGGTCGTTTTCTCCCTTTTTCCTGCTCGTCACTGATCTTCATACGTTCAACATCGTAAATTATTGGAATCAGTGGACAAAATGTTTATATTTTGCTATACCGGTACGCTGGAAAGTCATATTTTGAAACCAGAACATACCTCCTTGTATGTTGTTAAATATATCTCCGATTGTCGTACGCGCTCCATTCAACGTGCTCATAGTTCACTGACCCATGCCTCTATTTAATAATTTTCTCCTGTATAAATTCTGGCCATTGATCCAAATATTGTCATGTAATGGAAAGTGAACTTAATCAAATGAATAGAGCAATCTATATGGATTTCATATATTAAACTCAATCTATTGTAATATGCGATGCAAAATGAATTTTTTAGGTCAAAACATGTTTGATTTTGGAAAATCATATCTCCCAAACTAGTGAGTCAAAACAAGCATGCAAATACTCTATAAAAACAGGGCACATAGGAATGCAAAATACTCCATATAATGATGATTAATTCAGCCTGTAAAAAATTTTAGAACATCAATCGAAATAGATCATCGTAACTGTCTGACAAAACTGTCGGAAAACAAAACAGCAACCTCCGAACAGCCATAACATGAGTTCTACTCCAAGAAAAAATGCATATAAATACTCTTCAGAAAGCTCTTGCAATCCTCTACAACTTTTGTTAAAAGGCCCTAGTCGAATTCGAGACCCAGATTTCTGAAAACGACCTTGAACAGTGACTTCTATAAGAAGTGACAAACGATTTCCTCTGAATTTTACAGAACACGACATACACATTCAGACACATCTAATCTTACAATACTACACGAAATTTAGTATAGAAATATTTTTCATAAAGCTATTGGAGAACTCTGCAACTTTTGTTCTAAATAAACATTAAAATTCTGCAAATCAGATCCTCTAAACTTCATCGATCTGTAGAAGAATTAAGATGCAAGATACTGGAACTGAAGACATGCATGGACGATTAGTCCACAACGGCACTGTCCTATACTAGATCAAACGCCCCATAATGGAACAAAATCCAGGCAGACTTAGTACCTATAAAAACGACGAGATCCATGTGCTTCTCTCCCGTCCTTTGCTTGCCCAACTGATGCAGCCTGCTCTCTAGTCTCTACTCTGCAGATGATCAACCCAATCAACAACCAGCAAGAACATGACTACGGCAAGGAGTATCGACATTGGGGGCCATCCTCTGCTCGCCGCCCTCGCTGCAACGAACGCAACTAGAGTTGCGCCGCCTCTGGTTTCTCTCGTAGGATAGAAAAGATTATGGAGGAAGATTGGTATTGTAGCCACGTGAGAGAGGCTTTAGGGTTGAGTTTGGGCTTCAGAGCGGGCCTATACATTGTTGGGCTTTAGACCAGCTAACCCATGTAATGTAAAAGGATTGTCCGTTGTTCCGTACCCTAAAACCAGCACACCTGCCATCCCCTGCCCCCTCCCGTCACGACTGCCAGTAGCAATCCATATCGTCCTCGTCTTCCTCCCCAATTACGTTTGAAGCTGCACGGAATTGACACGACGCAGCACCGGTAGCGACTTTTCGCGCTTCGTGTGCATCCAATGGACACCTGAGGCGGAGGCGGAGGCGGATCCGGCAATGCCGTCACGTCGGCGTGCTGCTCGGCATCCGCAATAACGCCTCCTCCACTGACTTACGCGACGCTTACCGGAGGCTCGCGCTGGTGTGTGCGCATACGATCGCATGATTAGCTTGCTCTCTTCTTGGAGCCCCAGCAGGGCCATGCAACGGTTCCAACGGATCCAGGAGGTGTATTCCGGTAAGGCAGTAAGGCTCATCTATTGCTGCTGCCCCTGCTTAACTGCACGCGAGAATTCATTCAAATCGCACCATGTACGACGCCGGGCTCTTCGACCCAGTTGAGGACGACGACCAGGTGTGCACCATGCTTGTTAGAACATTCCTCTCAAAAGATCTAATCGGATCTAGCTAAAAGCTACTATAGTTGTATGGTAACTGCTGTCACCTTCTTCATTTCAAATTTTTGTATACTAACAAAATGATTGGATATTTTTAGTTTGGGATTCAAATATAAAATATTCATTTGTAAGATGTTTCAATCAAACATCCGGGCAACAAACGACTTATTAAGCCCGAAAGCATATTTTTTTAGTAATTGCCATCTTATTCAGTAGGATTATCATGGATCTCCACCTCTATTTCAATTATCTATGTACTGACAAAATGATTAACTTTTTAGTTTGGAATCCAAATGTGAAATATTTAATTTTTGTAAGATGTTTCGTTCGGTAAATCAACTTATTAACCTCAAAATTATATCTGTTTGTTTCCTACTATATCAATTCTTCTCTCCGTTGCAAAGCACGAACACCAAAGCTAGTACTTTAATAATTTGGAGTGTTACATGAAGACTGATAATGACATCGATGTCGCGTGATGCACGGTGGCCACGATGGTGTTCGTATAGGCATTGAAGCAAATCGGACTTTACACCCTTAAGACACCGAATGTATGTGACCCAAGTGTCTGCCTTTATCCAAGACTCATGCATCTCACACTCACAAAGCCAATCCCATTCCATTTAAGGGAAAAACAACCTTGACCTTAACTGGAGGAAGCACCAAAGACCCCTCAACGTGATCCTTGCCAGCAATACTACTTGTGAGCATGTATCCGGCCCCAGTTAATTCCTTCATTCATGTAATTATAAAGCATACTACTATTTATGGCCAGAACATGTATGCAAAACATGATAGAGACCTGAACTCCAGCTGCAGGTACCATGCAAAGTTGATCTCCCCGATATCAGACACTATGTGCCAGCAAAATAAATGCTTCCATGGCGCAGGCAAGATATACTTAACACGGCATTAATCGGCCGAACAAACCTACTGGCAGTAATCGGCCAAACAAACCAACCTACTAGTAGTACTATAAGAGAGGAGTCATGGGCTACCAGAAGGACTTTTACGTCCTCTGTTCACCACCTAATATGTTACCGATCAAAAATGTGTATTATCAGGCTGAAGACCGCAATATTAATTGTGTCACTTCGTGCATTGCATTGCAATCGTTCTACGGCAGCCAAGTATCCTGAAACCTCCTAGTACCATTCAAGCTGAAAAACTGACCATGCACTGGTTTGCTAATTGTCCAGTTCGGCACTCCAGCAACATTTTTCTTTACCGGATCTTTCGATGTGCAACTTCGGTATATATAGCATCTCCTATCTTCATGGCTGCCTCCACTAGGGTTCCCACATATAATGCATTCACTCATGCATGTAAATACAAATGCAATAGAAAAAAATAAAACTCTCTAACCACATGCTCTAGGCGCCTAGCTTGTATAGAATTCATTTGAAATATTCGATAAGTAGCGTTGTGAACATTGATAGTATGTGTTTATGTGCCCCTAGTGGGTCGATTGAAGAACTTACATATTTTGCAGAATCCACTGATCTAGCACATGGAGCTATAATTCACGGTGAAAGTACAGGATTGCACTTGCCCCAAGTTGTCAAAAATAGGAAAACAAAAACACCTCTTAGATCTCACCCACCGTGATTTGCACAAATGTTTCACCGGATCACTTTCACTCTCTTCTAGATGCATGTTCACATTGAACAAATACAAAAAAATTAATGTATCTAAAATGCCAACAACTTGAGAATACTATCATAGAGAAATTTATGATGCAAATCCACCTTGACATGTGAAAGTTGCGTAGAGAGAGAGAGGGGGGGGGCTGAATAGGCAAGCTAAAAAATTTCTGAAAAACACAACACTAGAACCCTAGTTAGAGCAACCAGGAAAAAACTTCCGTGATTGACATAACTTCTGTTCTGGAGTTGGGGTGAAAAAAAGATATTGAAGGGAACAAAGGGATCTCACAAATCTGTCTCGAATAGAAAGTTTTCTTCACCTCCTGCGAGTGTTGTTCCTGTGGGAAATCAATAGACATGCCCTACACAAGTAGATCGGGCACAACATAGCTGAAGCACCAAACAAGAACAAAGAGCAAGGAACAACAAGCAAGCAACACAAGAGAGACACGAGATTTGTTCACCGAAATTCGGACCCCTCACCAAGAGGTTCCTACGTCTCCATTGAGGAACTCACGAAGAGCCGGGTCTCTCTCAACCCTAATCCTCCCCAAGTGACCACAAAGGTCAAACTTGGTTTTCTTCTTCATCTTCTTCCTTGATTCCTTTTCTTGTGGAGGCGAATCACAACCTTCACAAACTTTCCAAGGCTCACCACAATCTTGAGAGCTCTAGGGTGACACCTAGCCAATCTAGGAGAACAAATCTCCAAGAGTAACAAGTGAAGTAGAGTTTGCTTGCTAGGGGAATATGTGCTCAAGGTTGGGGTGATGCTTCTCAAGCTTGGATTGGGAATGGGGCTCTCACAAATGGACTTGAATCTCAAGGAGAGTGAGGGAGAGATGAGAGCAAGAGCTTTAGGGAGATGTAAGTGTTCAAAAAGCACAAGCACCTTTTCCACCGTGATGGGAGGTCTATTTATAGGAGTGGATCCAAAAAGAGCCGTTGGTAGTGTTTGGACAGGCAAATAACAGAACTTCGTTAAAACTCTCTGGAAATCTCGAAAGTTCCGACCTGATGACGAAACTTCCGTCTTGGCTGTGAGTTGGATACTTAGGCTCTTTGGACATTTGGTCTTTTAATTTTTTGAGCGGTTTAGGTTTCATCCAAGCTTGAATTTTATATCTTGAGCACATATTCCCTGCATGAAAGCCTAATTCACCTCTCTTTATAGTTTGGCATTCCTAGACTCAAAGATCTATAAATCTAATTGAAGCTCCGCTTTGAGTCCATCCATTGAACTTTTGAATGAGGGGCTATCAATCTCTCTTTGTGGGTTGGTAATCTTTGATATCTTGCACATTACCACAATAAAACATTAGATATTTTAATTCTTTATCATTTATCACCAAAACCCACTTGGGGGCCTAGTTGCATCTTCAACGTGCTTTTTCAGTTATATTAAAATTTCACGTGTTCATTGTTTTTGTAGCTAAAGGTTTATTATTAGTTTCACTACTACAAAAATTGTTTTTTTGTGGCATACGTCCTCTGCATGTTAGTGATGGGCTTCCATGAAACCACCACTTATCTTGATCACATAACACAACCCACCACTAAAATCAATTTCTAGTGATCGACAACACTAGTCCGTCACTAGAAATGAGTTTACCTGCTATTGAGAATGCAAGATTGGACAAAAAACTAAAATAGCTAGACCATATATATAAAGCCCCCCCCCCACACACACACGTAGTTGGTCACCACTCCTCCCTCTCACCCAACTATGTCACCCCACTTTTCCTCTCTCTTTCTCTCTCACTCTCTCTCTCTCTCACCCAACCGTGCCACCACTCCTCCCTCTCACCCAACTGTGCTACCCCACTTTTCCTACCTCGCCTCTCTCTCTCTCTCTCTCTCTCTCTCTCTCTCTCTCTCTCTCTCTCTCTCTCTCTGTGTGTGTGTTTGCGTGTGTGTGCGCGCGCTAGCTAGGTCGAAACGACAACTCCATCCCCTTGGCGACGTCCTCCACCTATGAACCTCCAACTCCCATCCACCCCCTCATTCACCGCTGACTTTTGCACAAGGCGTGAACCTCCCCCATCGCGCGCAAGGCTAGATCCAACAAAGACGAGGCTGGTGAGTGTGTCGGGCCAAAGCCCGAGGCAACGTCGGCCTCCCTCTCTCTCCTAGTTAGGTGGCAGTGGAGATCGCCACCGAGCAGATCCGTGGTGAGGGGAGGGCATACGATGGCTATTTTTATTTTTATCTTTTTTCTATTGATTGCTGCTGTTTTTTTAGTTTTTTTAATCAATTTCCAGTGGTGATTCTTGATCTGTCTACAAGATCACTTTTAGCCTTGTGGCTTAAAATAGTTTTTATAGGATAGAACCGTACAACTCCATCTATTAGATCTGAAGAAACATTACTCTAAAAACTATAGTCGCTTAAGAGGCATTACTATTGGGATAGTGGCCTTTCGGTAGCAACCGACACGTTATTGGCTACTGTAGTCGCTTAAGAGCCATGACTAATAATCTCTCTTGTACTGCTGTAATATCATTTGTATGGTTGGCTGGTTCTACAATGTTGTATAACTCACTCTAGTACTCCCCCACCCTAATTAACCAACTCCTATACAAAGATAGAAGAACAGTACAACTTCATATATTCGATCTGAAGAAACATTACTATAAAAAATGTTTTAAGCCACGGGCTAAATGTGATCTTAGGGTGTGTTCATTTCCTGCCCTCTAAAATTTAGCACTGTCACATCAAAGAGAAACTCACTATTTATGAATATTTCTATCAATTTAATGACAAAACCTTTTTGACAGATTGATGCTAATTTTTAGATGAATCTAATGAGCTTAATTAATCTATGTTTTGTTAGTGATACTATGGTAGCCACCTTCTAATCATAACTTAATTAAACTCATTAGATTCGTCTCATGAATAAGTCTAGGCACATGTAATTTATTTTATAATTAAACTTTATTTAGTCCTCCTAATTATAGTAAGATTCTTTTTTATGTGACAGCTATAAAGTTTAGACCCCAGGAAACGAACACACCCTTATAGACGGATCAAGAATCTCCACTGGAAATCGATTAAAAACCTGAAAAAAACAGCAGCAATCAATAGAAAAACATAAAAATAAAAATAGGTCATACTTTTCCTCCCTCTCGCCCGCGCTCGTGTGTGTGTATGTGCGCGCACGCGTCTATTGTGTGTGTGTGTGCACACGCTAGCTAGGTCCAAACGAGGACTCCATCCCGCTAGCGACCTCCTCCACCTCCCATCCACTCCCTCATTCACCGCTGACTTTTGCTCACGGCGTGAACCTCCCTCTAGTCAAGCCGGACCTCCCCCATCACGCGCAAGGCTAGATCCAACAACGAAGAGGCTGACGAGTGCGTCGGACCAAAGTTCGAGGCAAGGTCGGCTTCCCTGTCTCTCCAAGCGAGGTGGCAGCGCAGACCACCACTGAGCTGATTTGTGGTGAGGTGAGGGCATACGACTGCTATTTTTATTTTTATGTTTTTCTATTGATTGCTGCTGTTTTTTTTCAGGTTTTTAATCGATTTCCAGTGGAGATTCTTGATCCGTCTATAAGGGTGTGTTCATTTCCCAGGGTCTAAACTTTATAGCTATCACATAAAAAAGAATCTTACTATAATTAGGAGGACTAAATAAAGTTTAATTATAAAATAAATTACATGTGCCTAGACTTATTCATGAGACGAATCTAATGAGTTTAATTAAGTTATGATTAGAAGGTGGCTACCATAGTATCACTAACAAAACATAGATTAATTAAGCTCATTAGATTCATCTAAAAAATTAGCACCAATCTGTCAAAAAGGTTTTGTCATTAAATTGATAGAAATATTCATAAATAGTGAGTTTCTCTTTGATGTGACAGTGCTAAATTTTAGAGGGCAGGAAATGAACACACCCTAAGATCACATTTAGCCCGTGGCTTAAAACATTTTTTATAGTAATGTTTCTTCAGATCGAATAGATGAAGTTGTACTGTTCTTCTATCTTTGTATAGGAGTTGGTTAATTAAGGTGGGGGAGTACTAGAGTGAGTTATACAACATTGTAGAACCAGCCAACCATACAAACGATATTACAATAGCACAAGAGAGATTATTAGTCACGCCTCTTAAGCGACTACCGTAGCCTATAACATGTCGATTGCTGCGAAAAGGCCACTAGCCCAATAGTAATGTCATATTTACTACGAAGTGCAGATTAGTCCTGCAAGCGAGCACTTGCCTCCAGTGCCGCTTGCTTCAAGCGAGGTGCAGATTAGTTTTGCCGGCTTTTCACTCTCTCTCTCTCTCTCTCGGTTTTGGTGAGTAAGCGTCATTATATACTCCTTGTTATGGGCAATCTTATCTGTCATACACGTGAAGAAAAGTGACATAAACTTTTATTAGTCATCAGCCACACAAAACTAGCTAGCAACCAATCATTAGTTCTGCTGTGTGAATATGTTTAAAATGGCTGTTTGAAATTCAGAAGGATTGTATAGACAATTGAGCCGGTGCAACTGGTCCGGATCCAGTTAAAATGATTTTCTATGCAGGCAACCACTACAGCCCTTGCAGGAATTCGTGAACGTGACCAAACTGACAAGCAAAAGTATTGTCATAACATAATGGAAAGGATAAAGTCCATTTTACTCCCTTCAAGTATAATCAAAGTCCAGATAATCCCCTGAACTATTGTTTGGTTTGTTTTGCCCCCACAATTTGATAAAAGAGCTCATTTTACACCTTTTATCGGTATTTTAATCCCAATTCACTTATGTGGATTGAAATTAAGCAGAGATTTTCCACACAATCTCACACCTAGATTGGACGTGTGACAAAGCACGAGCTCCTAGTGGTCAAGCGTCTTAAAAACACCTACGGAAAGGGAGAAGGTGAGAGGGCATACCCTATTATCGAGTCTTAGATGATGTTATATGTCATGTTCATTACCTCGACATATCCGACAACACTTGTGTCCAGTTGAGACAATAATTTCAGCTTAATCCCGGTCTATATCAGTAAATTAGGATTAGAATACCAACAAAAGGTGTAAAATGAACTCTTTTATTGAATTGTGGGGTAAAACAAACCAAACAATAGTTCAGGGGTTATCTAGACTTTGATCATACTTGGAGGGTGTAAAGTGGACTTTGGCCCGTTCGTTTCCACCCTCTAAAATTTATATACTTGTCACATCAAAGAGAATCTTACTATTTAGTAGTACTTTTATTAATTTAATAACAAAACCTATGTCGCGACCCCCTCTAATTTGCGAGACGAATCTAATGATTCTAATTAATCTATGTTTTGCTACAGTGATGCTACAGTAAACATCTTCTAATAACACTATAATTACCCTTGTTGGATTCGTCTCGTAAATTAGATAGGGGGTCTGCAATTAGTTTCGAGATTAGACTTTATTTAGTACTCCAAAATAATAAAATTCTCTTTGATTTGACCCCTCTAAAAATTATATAGCTGGAAACGAACAGGCCCTTTATCCTAATGGAAATGAGGACCGGGCGTGCAGTGCGTTGAAGCAGAGTGAATAGGGCTCGTTTTGTCCCAGGGCTTGGAGACGAGATGGACTGCCTCCTCCTGCCGGATGTGGTGTTACGGCTGGGCGCACCACTGGCCGAGAAATTCCGTCATGATGATCCGGCAGAGCAGCTTCCAGTGCTGCCCATAAGAGCAAGTTTAATAATTTAGCCGGCTGCTGGCGTAAACAAGGTGCCATGTCATCCAACCGTTATCATCAACGAGTACCCATATAATGGCTTGCTTGCTTGCTGAGCTACTAATTCAATATTTTAATATTTTATGTTTGCATGTGGCTTTAGCTATTAGAGGAATGGAATCAATTTTCTTGGGAGGAGTGAATCGCCCGCTTGAGGCTGGCGCCTCACCAAGCGCCGGCTGATTCCTCTCTCTTCAATTCTCTCACCTCCACCTAGGATGAATCTGATGTGGCAAGTCATTTCGCTAGCTGAATCAGCCTTACTATACTTGCTCTAAGGAGACAAGGAGATGGCCAGGGCGTGCCACCAGTAGAGCTCGTTGAAGCCGGGGATGCTTGGCCGCTGCGTGAAGCCGGGTTCCGTGGCCCATGAACAACTCCTGAGCTACCTCCGCGGAGGAGACGACGAGGACCACGCGCTTGCATATCCTGAGCAGCATACCGTACTGAGGTTGCACTTTTGCGGCCATGAGAAACATCACGAGCGCCTTTTCGGTGGAGATCGTTGTTGTTGTTGCTCGATTGCACGACAAGCAGGTGCTCAGGCCTATTAGCATGAGCATATTTGTAAGGCTCTAGTGAACCAGCTAAGAATCCAGAAACCTCCTAGTCCCATTCAAGCTGAACACCTGACCGTGCACTATGCAACTGGTTTGCTAATTTGTCTAGTCCCGCACTCCAGCAGCATTTTTTCTTCACCGGGATCTTTTGATGTGCAACTTCGGTATATATAGCATCTCCGATCTTCGTGGTTGCCCCCTCCCCTAGGGTTCCTACATATAGTGCGTTCACACATGCATGGAATTACATACTCCCTGATCTGTACTTATAAAACACTTCGTTTTTAGCCTTGCAAAACAGTTACCCATAACTCAATAATTTTACATTTTCCCCTCTCTGGTGGACGTCTTTGCCCCTGCCAGCAGTAAATGCTTGTTCCCTCCCGAGACACTGCTGACCAGTCAAAAAACGTAGAAATTCGTGATGAAAAGAATTATGTTCCCGGAGAATTGAACTCAGGAGCTCACATTTGGGGGGAACACTGCTGGTCAGTAACACAATCTTGATTACATGAAAAGGAGGAACCGAGGAGGTAGTGCCCTGTTTAATGGGCACAGGCATGGAAACTTTTCTCTAATTAAGTCCTCTCTGGTACACTAAATACTATCCAAAACCAATTTCAACCAGAAAACTATTAAACCATATGTCTGATTTTATTTGATCTGGTATGGCGTAAAGAACCATATGTTCTCTCAGAAAATACATCTGTGAAGAAGCTTTATATTCTCTAAAAGTCCCATCGGCGTATAACCAACTTGAGTGCAGGTGTTTTACAGTAATATTGTTAGCTGATCAAAACTGATGAAATGGTTTTTGAATTTCAATAGAACTCTGGTTAATAAATATTACATTTTCATGTCAAGTGGGGTCAAATTTCATGGCACAATCCTTCGTTACAATTGCTTCATGATGTATGCAACTGTTTTAGTAGTTAAACTTGTTTTGTAGGTGCAGTTCATTTAGTTTCTTGTCTACCATAATACATCCATAAAATTCAATTGAGACACTCTAAGTAATAAAATAATTAACATCATACGGAATAGAAAATATAAAATAACATCTAATACCGAGAAAAGAAAAGAAAAGAATCTATTACCAATTAAACTACAACAATGTTTAACCTTTGAAATCTATATAATATAAAATTTGTAGCTATTTTGGAATAAATACCATTAGCATGGATACAATCTGAAGTGTTTTTGGTTGCTGCTCACCGAAAGCACGCTTGTATGATCACCATGGACACATGACACTATCAAAAGTCCTGGCTTGCGAACCAACCTCACTGTGTGCCTTTGCACCACCCAAAACATTTCTTGTAGCTACCTAGTGAGCAAAGAAGCTGGTTGATCCGTGTGTGCAAGTTAACAATAATGGACATGTGGTTGATCATGGCAATTCCCTGCTATCTACGCTTACCCATCAATTACAACATTGGAAGCTGGTAGCATGTGCGACGGATGTCTAGTTAGCTAAACTTCGTATGACAACCAACATTACATGGCTCCTAGATCTCAGCCATGCTTGAAAGCCCTGCTGCAGTGAGGCTGTGTGAACCGTTGGTGCTGTGTCGAGCTGGCGGATGGGCTATCCCGAGTAAATAGACATGTGCTGAATTTTTGCCATCTGCCATTCCTGTCGGAACCTGCAGTGGATGTGCGAAGTGATTGCAGAACTTGAGAATATGGTTGCCACAGTGTGGGAGACCGTCTTGACTTTGACATAGTAGTGAGGTACTCATGGATTTCCTTGACCAAGCATGTTCTCACGCACCATGTTGTGATATCTTTCATGTGCTTGAGCTTGCAGTCGGGTACATGAGGACCCTGGTGGGTGGGAATGGACTGGTGAGGGTCGCATAGTAACACTCAACATTGAGCCAATTTCGTTTGTGGCTACTTAATCACCCATGGCTAACGTTTGATTGAACGCTAGCAAAATAGAGATGGCCGCTTTTCATAATCTTAGTGAACTATTGTTTTCTTCCGGACTCTAGTTGTCATGGTAAGGAATAAATAATGCATACTCCATATTTGGTTTAGATTCCTATTATTTCCTTCTCTAATCAAGCATACTCCATAAAAGATATTTATTTATATATTCCGAATTCAGGAATTTTTAGTTGTATTTTCCCTAGGTTATAATATCCGTCTGTTGGCAAAGGCCAGCAGGGGAGCAGAGCCCTGCAGGGGAGTGCTCACCCCGGGGCACACTGGTTCATGATCTCCCCGCTGGGTACTGCTACCCTGGGATTTCTCCCAATGTACAACAAACTAGGTCGGAGGCACCGTGCTAATCACCTAACAGCCATTCCCAGTCTTACCGTACTATAAGAGCAGAGTCACGGGCTATACCACAGAGGGACTTTTAGGTCTCTGTTCACCACCTAGTGCTGCCGATAGAAAATGCGCAAGACGACAACAGTGGGTCAACTTGGTGTATTGCATTGCAATCCTGCGACTGCAGCTAAGTATCCTGAAACCTCCTAGTCCCATTCAAGCTGAACAACTGACCGTGCACTATAGGAACTGGTTTGCTAATTGTCCAGTCCGTCACTCCAGCAACATTTTTCTTTACCGGGACCTTTCAACGTGCAACTTCGGTTTACATATCATCTCCTACCTTCGTGACTGTCTCCACTAGGGTTCCTATATATAGTGCATTCACGCATGGATGTAAATACACAGCAATTGAACAAAATAAAACTCTAAACGTGCTCTAGGCGCCTAACTTGTATAGTATTCACATGAAAGATTCGATAAGTAGCATTGTGGACATTAATAGTGTGCATTTATGTGCCCCTACTGGGTGGATTGATGGTGTTTTGCAGAATCCACTGATCTAGCACATGAAACCATAATTCACATTAATCCTACAAGATTGCACTTGCACCAAGTTGTCAAATATAGGAAAACAAAAACACCTCTTCGATCTCACCCACTATGATCTGCACAATTTTTTTTGCTGATGCACTTCGCTCTCTTCTATAGTCATGTTCACGTTGAAAAAATACGAAAAAATTAATGTAATCAAAATGCCAACACCCTGAGAATAAATTTTCTAGGTTTTGAGAATCCTATCATAGAGAAATTCATGATGCAATTCTTGATAAAAAACAGCACCGGTTCATGTGCCCATTGTTTTTGTAACTAAAGGTTTAGTATTACTTTCACTACTACAAAATTGTTTTTTTTTGTGGTGTACGTCATCTTCGTGTTAGTGATGGGCTTCCATGAAACCACCACTAATCTTGATCACAAGACACAAGCCACCACTAGGATAAATTTATAGCGACCGACAACACTAGTCCGTCACTAGAAATGACTCTACCTGCTATTGAGAATGCACCATTGGTCGGAAAACCCACAATAGCTATCCCATATGTATAAAGCCCGCCTCTCTCTCTCTCTCTCTCTCTCTCTCTCTCTCTAGGTTCACACGACGACTCCAACCCCTTGGTGACCACCTCCACCTATGAACATTCAACTTCCCATCCACCCCCTCATTCCCTGGTGACTTGCTCATGGCGTGAACCTTCCCCAGTCTAGCTGTACCTCCTCTATTGCACGTAGGGGTGGTAACGAATCCTAGAAAATGAACTAGAAATGGAGAGGATTGGATCGGGCTCAAATTCGCTTCATTTTTTACCTAAAAAGTAAAAGGATCTATTTAGCTTGTGAAAGAATCCACGGGTAGTACCCATTTACCACCACGTGAGGCTATATACAATGACGATGAGGCTAGTGAGTGCGTGAGGCCAAAGCCCGAGGCAAGTTGGGCCTCTTCCTCTCTCCTGGTGAGGTTGTAGTGCCAGTGCGGACCACCACTGAGCAGATCCGTGGTGGTGGTTAGGGCATACGACGACATTTTTTGTTTTTTTTTATTTTTTCTATCGATTCGGTAGTAGCGGCCAATGCACTCTGCTGTTGTTGTTTTAGTTTTCTTGATCGATTTCCGGTGTTCAATAAGATCACTTTTGGCCTATGGCTTAAAATTCTTTTTTAGTAATGTTTCTTCATATCTAATAGATGGTGCTTCACTGTTGTCGTATCTTTGTATAGGAGTCGGTCTGGGTGGGGGAGTACTAGAGTGGGTCAGACAACATTGTAGCACCAACCAACCATGTGAACGATATTACACTAGCACAAAACAGAATATTAGTCGCGCCTCTTAAGTGACTGCAGTGGCCTATATAACATGTCAGTTACTACCAAAAGGCCACTAGCCCATAGAAATGTCCTATTTACCACGAAATGCAGATTAGTCCTACAAGCGAGCGCTTGCCTCCTATGCCGCCAGCTTCAAGTGAGTGCAGATTAATTAGTTCTGCCCGCTTCACTCTCTCTCTCTGTGTGTGTGTGTGTGTTTTTGTGACATGCCATCTTCTTTAACCTGCTGAGTGAGGGTCATTATACTCCTTGTTATAGGCAACCTTATCTGTCATACACATGAAGAGAAGTGACTTCTGTGCTGGGGCTCCACTGCAACTTTGCCAGATACGAGGATATCATCCCCCTTTTTTCCCACGGCACAGTCATCGTTTGCTTGCCGTGCCACTCCTTCGGCTGTGCTGTGTCCTAATCAAGATCACTTACTATATGGTGATGAGCTAGGAAAAAATTATAGGAGTTTTCTGGTCCCAAATAATAGCCATTATTTTTTCTCAACTAACGACCATTATTTAAAGGGTAGTTTAGTAATTGCACTAAAAATTAATGTTTTATTCATCCAAAGTTTTGTTAAATACACTAAAAATTGACTACAGTATAATGATGATTATTAATTGGATTTATAATAAATTCATATAAAAGGTGACTATAAATTATTAGTTATGATGAATTTTTGTATTATTAACATATGGTTTTGAGAATATTACCCCTAATAATAGTCATTAATTGTTAACATCTAAAATTAAATCTATACCGTTAGATCCAACTAATGATCATTAGTTGTGAATAAATAATGATCATTATATTGGACCAGAAAAGTTCTAAAAATTTACGGTTAAACAAAATTTATTGCAGGTCACTCGTAAACTAGATTTATTGGAGGTCACTGGTAAACAAGATTTTCAGAAATATCGGGAAAAACTTCAAAAATAGATTTGAATTTTAAGATGAATTTCAAAATTTCTAACTTGATTTTGATACAAATATTGAATAATTTGTTCCTAAACTGTATAACATCAAAAAACAATATAAAGTATATAAAAGTGAGATGATAATTATTTATCGTTGCGATATGGGAACGTTGGTTGAATGATGTATTGTTCTAATTTCTATGAGAAATGAGAAATAAGAGAAATCAAATACTTAGATGAGTAAGTTTGTGTAAGGAATTTCTATGAGAAATGAGAAATAAGAGAAATCAAATACAATTTCGGAGGCGTTGTCCCCGTGGGTACTTCTCTGGCCCATGGGTACGTCGTCGACCACCGCGTTGTCGAGCTCCCAGGCGTCGGCGGTGTCCTCCTGGTGACTGGCTCCAAGCGCAAGCTCGGCCTCCTCCTCTCTCCCATCTTCGTGAAGGAGTCTGCATGAGGCGCGAGCAGAAAAATGGCATCGACGGAGAGCAGTCTGCTGCCTTGCACACAATTTATTTCCTTTTTGCCTATTCTGTTTCCTCACGGTGGAGTACAGAAAAATGGCAACGATTGAGACCCGTGTTCAATAGGTGGTAGCGGCAACAGAGTCTTTAGCTGGCTTAACTTGTTTTCTCCCCCAGTACGTCGTTACAGTGATGGCTTATGCCTCGTACTATACTAATCTTATTTTGGAACTACGAAGGACCACTAGTGATGGGCTTGTGCCTGAGACTACCAATGCTATTTTAAAACTATAATAAAAGCATTAGCGATAGGCTTAAGGCCGGTACTACACACAGTGGTTCTCATTCCAACGTTGACAATATGGTTCATGGACATCTTCATGCTACCGACAACGACTAGGAGGCAGCCACCATGACAGACGTCTTCACTTTGCTGCCAACGAGGACAATGTGGAGGCCTCATCATCCAGAGAGGCCTCAACATTAGCACTGCTGTCCATGAAAGCTGGTACCGGAGAGGGAACTGGAGCAGGGGGAGCATCGAGGCTGCCGTGGACACGGTAGCAGGGACGGCCGCTGCTGCAGTAGGTAACTATAAGAAAACGGTACTATAGCCACGCCTCCCAAAACCCAGTAGCCACGGCAAGCAAAGGCCTCAATAGGCACGGTTCACTTCTTCAACCGTGGCTATTGAGGCCACTATAGCCACGGTTGAAGAAGTCAACCGTGGCTATAGCGAGGAAGCGCGACACAGGCTCACTCCTCTATATAAATCAACCAAACCCTAACACCCACTCTCCTCCTCACTTCCTCTATCTCCAGCCGCCGTCTCATCACTAACTCTCTCTCTCTCCACCAACCGGCCGCGGGCCTACCTCCTCCACCACCCGTCGGCCTCCTCGAACGCTCCTGCTCCCCGGCACGCGTGCCCTCCTCCGTCGGCCTCCCTACACGCTGCTCCACCAACTACCGCCGCTCTCCACCGTCCGGCCGGATCCAGCGCCGGTAAGGCCGGAGCCACGACGCGTGGGGCCGGGGAGGGGCATCGACCATTGCTCTCCGGCGGGGTCCCTCCTCGTCCCTCTCCGATGACCGACACCCTCCCCGGCGGTCGGCTCTCCGGCGACCACGAGCGGCGACAAGGGCGGTCGGATCCGGGGCTGCCCCTCTCCGGCGGGCCATGGGCTGCAGCGGAGCGGTTGGATCTGGGGCCACCCTTCTCCGGCGGGCCCCGGGCGACGGCGAGGCAGTCGGATCCGAGGCCGACCCCTCTTTGGCGGGCCAAGGGAGGCGGTCGGATCCGGGGCCGCCCCTCTCGAGCGGCCGGGTGGCGGCATTGGGCGTCAAATTTGTTGTCTCTGTCTCTCTCCTGTCCTAGCGGCGCGTGGAGGCTCCTTAGTGGGCGGCGCGGATGAGGCCCGGAATGGGCGGGCTGGCGGGTCACATAGGCCCGTTCGGCCCGTTCAAGCTTTGTTTTGTTTTTTAATTTCTACTGTAGGGGCGGTTGAAGACTTCGACCGTGGCTATAGTTGTAGCACTATAGACGTCAACCGTGGCTATAGTGACACACTATAGTCACGGTTGGCCTTGTTTGCGAGGCTACGGATGATTATCTGTAGTCTCGCAAACTTAGCCACGGTTGGATTGACCCGCGGCTATAGAGGTCTCCCAACCGTGGCTATAGTGCTTTATTGTTATTGTGGGTGTAGGAATCTTCCTCTGCTTCTTTGCTGGCGGCTGCGGCCATGGGCAGCTCCAGGGAGCTCGCGACGACGGTTGGGTTCTCCACTTCTTGGAACTCCTCCGAGCTACAGGCTACAGGCCGCGGTGACGTTCCGCGGGACGACGGCATGGAAAGGCCCGGGCGTCGATGACGCGGGTATGGTACGGGGGCAATGGGGCGAGGTGCCTTGGCTGTTGATGCGGCATGGGAGGCCTCCATCTTCGGGTTGGAGACCCCGGCAGTGGAAGATGATTCTGTGCACAATGCGCGCGGCGGCGCCATCTAGAAGGCGGGAGGCAGGCACAGTGTGAGCGGCGGGAGAACTTGGCGCCGGAAGAAATACCCCCGCCAACAATTTTTACGTGGAATCCAGCTTTTAGGAGGGAGGGGAAGACTCCCAATCTATCGGGAGGAGAAGGGTGCATATTCGGAGGCTCCCAACAAAATGTTGGTTTTAAGAGTCATATTAGGAGACTGTTGGAGCCTACTTCACTCCTAATATAGCAGTTTTTAGGTATTATGAGTGGGATTGGGAGACTGTTGGAGATGCTCTTAGCAAGTTGCTTCTCGGGGAAGCCGGGCGTGGATCCTTATTCAATTCATTCGAGGAATGGATGGGATGCAGCGTCTCGGCGTCATAGAGAATCAGTTTTGGAAGTGTTTTTTAGCTGTTTCCAGCATCATTTCTAATCTTCTGTTGTCCACTTAAGCCGTTATTCCCCCCAGCCGGATCACACGCATCTCCACGCTGCAGATGCTCAACAGCCGTTTGATGAGGGGGTGGGACGTCTCACCGATGTTACAAAATCCGCATTGATCCGATGACCATGAACATCAAGTCAACGGTATCGAGAACGGTGGCCGTGTTACAGAAAACATGGAGGTGGTGTGATCGCTGGTGACCAGGATGGTGAACATGTTGGATATGTTCCCAAGAGACAATACGATTGTGGTCATGGGCCATATATGGATATTCATCCATGAGGGGTTAGATCACTAATGAGTTTTAATCTAATAGCCCATTAGCAGGTCTATACAAGATGAGGTGCGGCTAAGGGCACAATGATGACTTCCCGCTAAAAACCCTAGCCGCCACCTCCATACCTCCCACGAAACCCTAGCTGTGCTGCCGGTGCTAGCACGCCGCGCAAGACATTCTTCCATGTACATGTGGACAACGCGAGGAGGTGCTACTGCTGTGGTGCTGATCGGCTGGACTAGGAGGAGACGGTTGCTGCGAACGACTACTTCCTCTACATCGACGTGCGACTACGTTGGACCTCGATGCTCCAAGTCACTTCTACTCCGCTTGCGTGTCTAGTGGTAATGATACACGATCTCCCTCTTACAAGGTTTCCTGTGGTTCAAAGGTAGAGTTTTTGCTAGTGTAGCCCTCCTGTTTCCCAACAGAACACACAAGGAGACCACGACCAAGGCATCCTGATAGGAATGAAGCACGATCCAACTCGAACATCCACACAGGGAATGTACGAGCCACCGATCTCGACCTTTATATACATCTCACTCTCACCGGGTCAATCCTGTTCCCATAATGCCCAAAACACACTTTTGCTCTGTTAACCAGCAGGGAAGTACCAAACAAGCCCTCTATGTGACTCATGCTAGTGCCAGCAATACTACTTATGACCATTTATCCTCCTCCCTTATTTTTGTTGTGTAATTCGAAACAATAAAATTATTTATGTCCAAAACATGGATGCAAAAGGATAGAGACCTGAGCTATGACTGTCGGTTACTCGCCTACGCTTTCCTCCCCGATATTGGACACTTTACTACATCAGCAAAGCAAATGTTGGTATGAATCCTTTATAGCCACAGTTTAATTGCAAGTAGTTGCTCGATCTTATTTCATCTAGTAGCACTGCAGAAAGTCACAATGCATTGAACACGGAGAAGATAGGAAAATGTTTCACTCTTTGCATTGCACAGACGGGATTCTTCTTGCAACATTAATTACTAAGGGACACCAGGACGAAAATGTTTTAATATAAAATATGATTCACCTAAAAATAGTGGTATCATGAGATGTTGTTTCTATATTATGATCTATTATTCACATAAAAGAACAGATATAATATTTTTACATGGCCACATATTCACATACAAATTAACAGAATGTAACGCAGAAACACCTAGTTATTTTGATTGTACCGGTCTGAATGACGAGTACGACACAAAAAAAAATTGATAATGGTTTGCAGCTTCAAGGACTATATATGAAAGTGACGAAAGGGTGATGCTTCATCATAAATAAAATGTGTTTCCTTTGTGTCAGTCGATTGAAAGGTTGGTAGGGGGGGGGGGTGTTACGCAGTAGCACGGCAATGCACAGAGCAGGGCAACTGAGTCTGAATTTTTTTGTGTGATTTGATTTGATCTGAAGTTTCAAAAATTTGTAGGGTTACGTTTCTTTGTATAAGATGCATTACAATTCTTTTTGAAATTTTATAATATATTACTTTGAAAAAAATTGTATTTTGTCATTTGTTTAAACTATTTTCTCTTAACGGGTCCGAGAAAGTAAGAAATCCGAAACCCGAAACCTAGGTGACTGATAGCTGCTCTAACTTTCAGTCGACTCATAAATATATAGTAAGCCCTAAATAATATTATTAATTTTCTATGCTCAAATAATCATTTTTTATTTATTCCTATTTTTTCTTAATCTGGGACCGAGCTCGGCCATGATCAAGCTATTCTTTCCCTATGAGAAACGTCTGGTTTGCCGTGTGTCCAGGACACACGGCAAAGATCGGAATACCCATGACAAAGTATTTGCCGTGGGTTGCACATGACACAGCTCGCACAACAAAAATATCGTCAGTAAAGCCGCTTTTACTGTGTACCCGAGAGGGAACACCGTAAAGGGTTCACCTAGAGACAAAGCCCAACACATGACAATGATTTTTTGGGAAAAAAACAAAAAGTAGGAAGAGCTGACCACGTTGGCTCACTGGCCCCACCACAACGCCACCAGACCTCCGCCACGCCGCCAAAGGTCTGGGTGCCTCCACTACCCCCTCTACCGTGCTAGATGCCCTGGCCGCTGCCACCTGGGTTTGCGTCGCTGCGCCACAGGCGAGGCCGCCTGAGGCAATGCGCCGCCACGCCTGCAGCCCCTGCTTAGATTTGTACCTCGCGCTCCGCCCCTCCGTGTTATGCCGCCCGGTAGCCTCCGTGCCCCATCCGGTGGAGGCCACAGCAAGGGATCCATCGCCGCGCAACTCCAGACTGCAGCTTGGGAGCCGCCTTAGGCCGGGTCACCTCGGAGCTACCGCGCCGGCCGGAGCTGCCGCTTGGGAGCCGCCACAACCACTGGATGTCAGGCCGCCCAGGGCCACTGCATTTGAGCCACGACCACCGCCGGAGGCCGGGCCGCCTTGGGGCCGCCGCTGCCTCGCCTGAGAGAGATTATTTTAAACTACTTGAGAGAGAGATATGAGAGAGAGAGAGATATGAGAGAGAGAGAGAGAGGGATCCGGGATAGGATTTTTGGACCTACAAGGGCAGCATTCTAAAAGGGATGGATTGGTGATGTGCCAATCTTAGCCGTGTGTCTAGAAAACACTCAACAAAGATCTTCATTACCAAGTATTTTCTAGGCACAAAGTGAAAAAAGAATATGAACTTCATTTTCCTAATTTTAAAAAATCAACAAATAATCAAATTTTTGGTATGACACAAATTTATATGATCTATTACCTATACCGAATTATTTGAGGTCAAATTCTAATTTGGACATCAATTTGACTTGTAATATTAACGACTCATTCTCAACTCTGAAGTTCTTCTTCGATGATTCTCGGTTTTGTAAGCAACGCATGTGACAACTTGTGTGAAGCTTTCTCTACTTTTTATCGTACCTTCCACGTGTGATACCATTACATCATGGCAAATCTCATGATTTTCAGACAATATTTACTTTTTTTAGAATTCAAAAAATATTTAGACAAACGTTAGTGGTCATATTTTTTAAACAAGATATGTCGAATTCCTTTTTATTTCGTGGGTAAGGTCTCAAATTGCGCTACATAACATGAATATAATTTTTGTACTAGTATTTGAATTACTTATAGTTCAATTTTGACTTTATTCAAAAATTGTTTGAAATGAAATTAATTAAATAAATATAGCAAACAAATATAAAAATACTTCAAATTTTATCAAGGAGTAATACACATTGTATATGGAGAGTATAAAATGTTTTGAGGGTGAAAAAGAAAAAAGTTAAATTTGTTGCCGGGTGCCAAATAAACACTCGGGAAAGACTAATATTTACTGAGTGTATTAAATAAAAACACTCGGCATAGATACTTTATCGAGTGTTTTTTTTTTTGCCGAGTGTATTTTGCTAGGCACACAGCAAAGGGACTCTTAGCCGAGTGCCCGAAATTGAATACCTGGCAAAGATTTACACACACAACAAAGTTTGTTTCTTCTGTAGTGCTTCCTCTGGACGTGGCCTCTATAGACCATAACCAGAAGCATGGAGACTTTGTGCATCCCTTGCATTCATCAGATTATTTCTGTCATCGATCTCTAGTGCAGCAAATCCCTGGTTACGATGCATTACGACCAGCTCGTCCTCAATGCCGACGAGGAACGAGGACATGTCGGCCATATTAGGACTGCAGAGTCATGGGTGACCAGAGCATGACATTTGTCATGAGGGCATGGTGAATGGCACGATGATGGCAACAAACAAGCAGCCACCAGAGTGTGTATTCGAGTGGGCATAATGAAAGGCCAGACCGCTACACCCTTAACACAAGGAACATACGTTTTACAAGTGTCTCCTTTGTCCATGTTTCCTGATGCATCTTACTCTCATGCCAAGCCAACCCCATCCCCCTTAGACAGGCATCGGAACCTCTCACTGTCACAACCGTAGCAGGTAAGAGACGTTACCAACCAGAGCTGAAACTGTTGCATGGACATCGAGAGAATCGGGAATGGTGGAAATAACAGGCTACCTGGTCACCGACTATATCTATTCACCTAATAATCAAATGTGCAGTCATTTTGATGCTGACGAATCTTAGCGTTTAATATTATATTGATAGTACTTTCTATCTTGTTTCCATATATATAACTCCATCAGGTAGTATATGAATAAGAAGATTCCCTCAATGTCACAAAGGGTCGTCCAACAGAAGTTTGCTAGGACTTCTTCTTTCTCTAAAGAGTTCAGACTTACTGTATTAATTATGAGCATGTGATATGTTACAACAAACAAGTATCTATCTCATTTATTTAGCGAAATTTGTTGAAATGCTTGGTTTTTTATTTTAGGAGAAAGTCCAAATTACTCCCCTCAAGTATAGCCCAAGTCTGGATAACCCCATAAACTATTGTTTGGTTTAGTTTACCCACCAAAATAGTTTATTTAGTTCAATTCACCCCTTAATTGAACTTATCTTTTTTGTTTCTCCATGCACAAGTAGAATATTAAGTTCAAAGATCATGGGGTGGTAGTTGGTATCACATTGCATGTTCAAAAATATTTTTTGAATATTTTTTATTATTTTTCATACACTTTTGTATTACCATATCAATATACTATTAAATTTCATTATCTATCAAAATAATGATAAAAAAATTATGGTGTATTTTTCTAACATGTGTTACAAAGTGTTCTAGCACCCCATAAAGTTTTACCATAAGACTCAACTTATGTGTGAAGAAACAAAAAAGATAAATTGTGTTAGGGGGTAAAATGAACCAAATTGCACAATTTTAGGGTTAAACTAAACCAAACAATAGTTTAGGGGTTATCCACACTTTAGATATACTTGAGGGTAGTAATTTGGACTTTCTCCTTTATTTTGTATATGAACTATAACGACCTGTTGATCTGGGGACCACATTCCGGCTCCCCTACCGATCTGGCAGCGCGCCGACTAGGCCCTGCTACCCTCCAGTGTCAAACTCGGGCGCTCCTATGTTCTAAGGCTCCCTTGGCACTCACTGGGGAACCTTAGGTCATGCCGACGATCCGTTCCTCTTAGCTGCTGCAGTTCACCCAAGGGAGGCCTTCTCTCTTTTCTTTGCCTCCTCCAGTTTCACACGTGCTGCTGACCACGTCCTCCATCATCTCCTCATCGATGCCTCTCTGAGTTTTCGTTATTAGAACCTCATTCCCTGTAAGAAAAAGAAAGACGGAAGGTCAGCCCGGCCATTGCAGGTGCTAATCCCACCACCACAAGTCGTGACCGCCGTGGTTCATGCCACTTGCATGTCTTCACTCAACAGACAACGAGGGGGCAGCCACCATGCCACCGTGGTTTGTGGACGTTTCACGCTGCCGCCAACGAGCACAATGGGGAGAAATTCTTGAAAGATGAGGCAATGATCAGTAGCGACGGCATATGAATAATCTTGACATCAGGGACCGGGAAGGCGGTGGAAGAATAGCACGGCCTCGATGGTGACCAGGAATGAGGTTACGGTGGCAATCTTAGGATGTCCGATCCGAGCCACGACATCAATATGAGGTCGATGGAAACGGTGGCCTGCTTGGTGGCCACGATGGCGACAACAAAGAGATGTCCTGCGACGTAACATGGCAGCAAGATAATATAGACATGAGCTGAAGTTGCAGGTAACATGTCCCACGTTGTCCTCCTTGATATTAGACACTCAGCATCAGTAAATTAAATGTTATCTTCGGCATGCCAGATGTGCGTTAACCACGACATCAGTTTACCAAACCGAGCAGCTATCAAAATTTTCGCCACTCTCGAAGCCTGGAATTGCTTTCCGGACGTAATTAAAAGAAAGTAGTTGATAGGTTTTAGTACACCTAAACCTAACACTGCAGAAAACTCGTGAAGGAGAGGGAAACCTCCCACCTGCATGTGTTCCACGAACTAGATTCAAATGGAGGTAGCTCGATCTGTCTGTTCTCGCAACGTTACACCGATACAACGGCACAAATATATATTTTTTTCATGTAATCTTTTTCCAGTTCTATCATAGAAGAAATATATACTTCTAAAAATGGAAGAAATATATACGTCTTAAGTCGCGAAAGGACTTATAGCCTAGTGGTTCCAAGAGTCTAAGTAGCACCACCTTAGTTCCTGGGTTCGACTCCCTGTGAGAGCAAATTTTCTATGATTTAATGGGATTAAACTTTCAGTGGTAGGCGACGCTCTCGTCTACAACAACGTGCTAGCGATGAGTTCGTAATTACATCAAGCACCCAGCTAGGAATGGTAACTAGATAGAACTACGGTGGCTGGCACCAGCTAGCTAGCCTTGGATTTGGACACAGGTCACGTCCTGTCCCTCGTCCCATGGTTGAACTGAACCACGCCCATCGTGACTTTGTCCATAACCTCTGATGCATCTCACTCCAACCGACCTTTGTAGCATCACCCTTTAAGCAAAAAATTATCTTAAGTTTGCTTTGTTATATTCGGAGGAAGTACCAAAGAGGCGCTCAGTGTCATTCATGCTAACAATACTACTTGTGAGCATATATATGCAGCTCTGTTCCTTCATTCATCTAATTCGAAAGCATCCTACTATTGATGGACAAAACTAACATGGATGCAATATAATAGAGAGCTGACCTGCAACTGCAAGTAACACGCAACGTTGTCCACCGTGATATTGGACACCGCATCAGCAAAGAAAATTTAGCCAGAGCATAAACAGGCCAAACAAAACTATCATAAAAAAATTTAGCCAGTCTCAAAGCAACTGCAACTATCTGCTCGGTCGTTTCACCATACCTACTAACACAGCAAAAAATCGCGATGGAAGGAACAGAAAAACATCGTTCTGGTTTCCATGGTCGAGAATATTCACGAACGTAGTCAGTCTGTATGTTCTTGCAACATTAGTCACAGACAGGAGGGATATCACTATTACAACCACATTGGAAAAATGTTGGAAATGATCTGGGTAGTTGAGATAATAAATTATGTTAGATTCCAACGTACACATAAGAAAATTACTAAAATAAGGAATATATACAAAAGAAAAATCTAGCTGTTTGTGGATTGGACTTTCATCAAATGGATACATAATTTGATTGAAACAAGACATAGTAAAAAACTTAAAAAACAAAATCTTACTTAATTCATTTAAGAATGTAATAAAATTAATTGTTTGTAGTAAAGAACAAATGTAATTATTGTACAAGTGACCACAATTTCACATACACTCAAAATGTCATGCAAAACGAGTCACAATTATCCTATTATTGGTGACCAACCTACTATTTGTGTGGCTTGTGCACTATTCCTAATTAATCAAGACTTCCACACAGATTCATTCCCATTAATGACCTATATCATTTATATTTGTTATACTCATTTTATTATTTATATTTCTTACTTATTTTATTATTTATATTTGTCACACATATTATGTCTAAGCTAGGAATTGGACGGATACTGCTCCACATGATTTCATAGCTTCTTCATGAAATAGAAATAGGGCAAGAATTGTGTCAACATGGATAATTCAGATCAAATACATATAAAAATTGGTATCTTAAATATCAATTTATCAGGTTTCCCACCTTCATGGCCTTCATACAAAACAGTGGTGCTTCATAAATTTGTTATGAATCTGCTATGTGCAAATAATGACTTTTATTGGTTCCTATTTTCTTAATTCCTGACCAAGCTGGGCTGTGGCGACGCATGGGCACTTTGCATCCCTTGCATCATCAGATCACTTTTGTCAACGATCTCCATCGAGCTCATGCTGATCCACTGGTTACGATGCATCCACAATAATGCAACGGCCAGTGCAGCCTCAATGCCAAACAGGAACGAGGACACGTAGACCATATTAGAATGGCAGAGTGACGACAGATGAGAGCACGACATTTTAATGAGGGCATGATGAACAGCAGCCGCGCTGGTGCACACGTCGAGATGGCGTGATGCACGGTGACGGCCACGCTGGCGGCCACAAGAAAGTGGCCCCCTTTGTATCTGGACGGGCACGATGCAAGATCGATATCGGACTCCTACACTCTTAACACAAGGAAGATACATACCATCTGCTTCTGTGTATGACTCCTGAAGCCTCTCACTCTCTCACCAAGCCGACCCCATCCCCCATTAGGCCGGCATACGAACCTCTCACTGTCACCACCATAGCAGCAAAGACACGTTTAATTTCCAATCTTCTACTACAGTTCACACCAAAGTGTTGTTTAGAGAATGATATATACGGCAGAGGTGGAAACAGTGGCATGGACATAGAGAGACGGGTATGGTGGAAATAGGCAACCTGGCCGCCGATTATATGGCCTCCTAGTGCAATTGCTAGAGGCTCCTAAGATATTTATTCACCACATTAAATGCGTTTTCATGACAATGCGGACAAAAAACTCAGTATTTAAGATAATACTCCCTCCATCCCAAAATAAGTGTCGTTCTCGCTTTCCGAGGAGTCAACTACTTTCAACTTTGACCAAATATTTGCAAACAAATACTCCCTCCATACTAGAAATAAAATTCGTTTTGGACAAGATTTAGCATACAAGGAGCAGTAAATTAGAACAAATTTTCCCATGTTTGCCCATATTAAATAGGTTAGTACCTCTTTCTCTATCATTAATTTAAGTCGTTTCGACTGGTCAGAGCAGTTGCTCCCTAGTTTCAAGCACCTGAGTTCGATCCCAAGCAGACCGTTCCTAACCTTTTTTTCTGCATGTTTTGCGGCATGGGGCGTGCATGACGGCTAAAAAAATTGGATTTCTAACTCTTCGAGCTGCTTTCCCCCGCCCCCCTGTTTGCATGCGCGCCTGTTTCAGAGCTCAGTTCTTTCGTTCGTGATTGTTATTTCCCTCTTTCCGGGTTGAAAAATTGAGACGGCTTGCGTCTTCCTCCATGGTGACATAAACAGCTTTCTCCATGGCTCGTCCTGGACACGGGCAGGTTGTGGGTGTAACGACCCGATTTTCACCGGATAGTAAAAACCGTGTCTTGTACCTCTATGTCACTTTCAGGAGTGTGACACGTACATCTAATACAGTTAATATCATAAAAACCATAAGATAGGATAAATGCAAGGTAAGATAATAGAATCTCCAAAGTACATCATCATAATTCAGTGCTCAAATCTCATGGATACAAAACACGCGGCACGCAGGTCACGAGAGAACATGAAGGAAACTAGCGGAAGCGTCTCACATGTAGATCGGCGGTGAAGACCCAAAGCCCACAAGCACTCGTGTGTAGGCGAGAACGTCACTCCTCTCCGGCGGCTCCGTCGGTAGGTACAGCGAGATCCTCCGAGTCAGCGTCCGAAAAACATAGTGGGGAAAGCCGTGAGTACTACGCGTACTCAACAAGCCGCAACTACCTAGCAACAATGTATGCACGTTGGGATAATTCAAGGAAACGCAAGGGCTAGCACCTAAAGCAATTAATCCTCAAGTCTATGTGATTCACATTTTATTATTAGTCAAATTTTATAAGTGGCCTTGCAGGAATCAACACATTCCTGCAAGGGTCAAATTTTATGTCCAGCACACCTCTATCTGGACCACAGCTCGAAGCCGGAAGTAAAATCTGTCGAGGGGAGAAGTAGTAAATGCTAATCAAGCGTGTCGCTCAATGGTGTTGCCCCCTTACCCGAGGGCTAGACTATACGTATAGATTATATATCTCTGCAGAGAGTAAGCAAGCTGTACCCACGTGAAGAGGTACTATAACTACAACCACCGTCGTGGCTAAAGCACAGCAACACTCACAAGATCAATAAACAAAGCATCAAGCGGCGGCGCCCGTCTCTCGAGTCCGGGATCCCCAACCACAACGTAGAAAAGGATCCTGAAGGTGTGAAAGGTCTACCACGGGCCGGGTGGGGTATCCTCTACTCATGGGTCGAGACACAAGCTTCGAAACCCACTAACACTAACTCTACTCCACGGCGGGCCCACCAGTCCTCCGCTAAGCGTCTCGATCCAGCTCACCCATACGGGTCACGTGGTAAGCTAGTATACCAAAGAGCGAGCAACCAGGAACCGGTCCTTATGCTGCCGGGGCGAGTCACCATCCCTCTCCTCAACAACGGTCTCAACAACGAGTGTCACCACAACAGGGGCCCCATAACCCAAGGCCCCTACACAAGCTGCGCCCGCAACGGGCGCTCTCCAAACAGAGACTCCCCAAAAGTCTCCCAGCACCTAACCACCTACACTCGCCCCCGTAAAAGTCCTACGGTGTATCTAGTACAGAAACTCAACACCTAAGAAACACCTACAATTTATTTTACACAAAAATATGTATAGTCATCATGGGGTTCAATTAAGCAACTAAGCAGATTCTAAGCATACGAGTAACGGTAGAACAACCTATGGCAAACAGTGGCAAGGGTAGCATAGTATGGCATAGGTAAACTACAAGTGCAAGTAATCATTTATCATGCATGGATCAATTTAATGCAATTGCTAAATAGGAGCAAGAGTGGTCAAGGATTACGGCTTGCTCGCAAACGCTGGTCCCACGCCGGGTCGGGGTACTCGTACGGCTGCTCCGGCGGGAACTCCTCAAACTGCGGCGCTGGCGGAAACTCCTCGTAGCTCTCCGACGGACGGAACGTACGAAACGGGTTAGGCACGCAAAACGAGGAAAGTACGAGAGTAACGAAACGGACGACAGAATTTACGACACTAGAACATAGCTAACAACTACACTAACGCGTAGATCTCGTCGCTACGAATCCAACGCAACCAACCGCGTATTTTTCCGACGCTCCGAGTAAAAGATATGAATTTCCGACGGAAAAAGGATTTATCGAAAATTCTGGAAATTGGAAAAAGGAAAAAACCAGGGAATCCCCGGGATATTCTTTTGGAATATTCCGCCGGTCCACACTATGCTGTGGACCGGGCCCATTTCCTTCTCACGGTCCGGGGTCCTCATGGACCGAGTCCATGCGACGAGAGGGGAAGAACCCCATGGACCTCGTCCCCCTGGCGGGCCCCACGGGTGACATCACGCCGACGTAACCGGCGCCGGAGGCGGCGGCGCTGCCGAGCTCCGCCGCGCGCCTCGCCGGACCACCTAAGGATTCGCCACGGCGGCGCTCTCTTGCCGGTGCTCACCACGAGCACTAGCTCGCACTCGGGCGGCGGCGCGACCTCGCCGGAGTTGGCGCGGCGGTGCGGCCGAAGGGGAAAAGCCGGGGACGCCCGGAATCGAGAGTTGGTGCTACGGAAACAAAGTCCGTGCTCTCGCGGTTGCAAAGCTCCTGCCCTCGACCCACGGAACCGACCGGAGACCCGCCGGCGACGAGCGGCGCCGCCGGGAAGGGGGGCAACCTCGAAACTACGCGCAACTAGCTCCTACCCTCACTCAAACGCGAGCGCAAGCTATGGGGAAGCCCTACGGAGCTCTACGACCCGCCGGATGAGCATGAGCTAGCTCCGGGAGGCCCTCGCCGGAGGCCATGGCGGGGCGGCGGTCGGAGCTCGACGGGAGGGGGAAAACGCGGCTAATCCCGGGGAAAAAGAAGGGGAATCGGTGCGCGGACTCACCGGGATCCTTGCGCGGCTCACGGGCGAGGCGGAGGGGAGCCGACGGAGACGAACGGGACGGAGGCGCGACGGCGGACGGGGAACGGCGGGCGATGAGAGGGGGTGATCACGCGCAACGGCGTTCCGGGCTACAAGAGCATGATGAGGACGGGGTGAGCGCCCGGCAAGAGAGTGAGCGAAGGAAAAGAGGGAACGGGGCTCGAGCTCACCAGGGGGCATCAACGGCGACGAGCGGCGACGAGGACAACGGCGGCCGCGGACTTCACTCGCCTCGCGCGTCCTCCTCCTAGGGCGAAGCATGGAACAGTTAGCACCATGGAGACGAGCGACGGAATGAGAAGCGAACGGTGGCGACGAGGCCGGCTTCTCCGGCGGTGGCGGGGCGGACGGCGAACGAGAGGCTAGGGTTTGGGCGGCGCGGCGCGGGGTTTAAATGGGGGAGAGGGAGCACGGGGCGGCAGGCGGCTCACTAGGAAACAAGCGGAGTGGCTGGGCGCGGGGCCGGGTGACGCAGGGGCGGCGCTACGCGACGGCCGTCCGACGTGGAGCTCACGGGCGCGCGCGGTACGGCGAGGTGGGGAAGAAAAACAGGAATGGGCCGGCTGGGCTGGTTGGGTCGCGTGGGGGAAGAGGAAGAGGGAGAGAAGTGAGCCGCGCCAGGGAGAGGGGAGCTGGGCCGCGGCGAAGAAATCGGCCCACGCGCGAATTATTTCAAATAAAGAAGTTTTTCTTTTAACTCTTTTCCAAATTCGGAAAAATTTCGACCAAACATTATTTTATTCAGATTTTTGGATAGACACACATACAAGGGCTGTTACAGTGGGGATCGCCGAGACTGGCGGGCGCTGAGCTGCGAGGAAGGCAGCCGGCGATTGGCGAAACATGCGAGCGGTGAGCTGTTACGGAAGATAAAGCAGCGGCAGCCTCGGGAAGCAAGCGGAGAAAGACGCCTCGGTAGGATACGGGAGTTAATTGCATGAGGGGTAAAAGGGTCACAAAGTGGAGAAAAATTCTAAAACGAATTGGATTGTAACCATTAGGGTATAGAGCTAAAACAAATTTTAATTCTAGTATGGAGGGAGTATTAATGTTTATAATACATAATTAGTATCATTAGATAGAGCATTGAATACATTTTCATAATAAACTTATCTAGAGTTATAACTATTTCTCGTATTTTCTACAAATGTAGTCAAAGTTAAGAAAGTTTGACTGGCACGAATCCCATAGTGACACTTATTTTGGGATAGAGGGAGTATTTGAGTGTACCTTTTATCTAGCCTGCTTCATCACGGAATATATGAGTAACCAGGTCTCCTCTCAAAGGCAGAAAGGATCCTCAGACAACAGTTTGCTTGGACTTCTTCCTGTAAAGAGTTCACATTTACCCTGTTCATGAGGATAAGAACGTTAACACACATGTATCACAAAATAAATACCTATCCCATTTAACAAAAATTATCAAAGTGCTTGGTTTGGAACTTTATATATGAACTATAACCACTTCTTGATCTGGTGATCAGAAAAATATTGGATCAGCGACTCCAGCCAGGCTGGAGTGACTCCCCTGCCTATCCGTCATTAGCCAGGCCTTGTTACCCGCATCGTTCAACCTGTCATCCTCTAGAAATCGGGCGCTCCTAGGTTTCAAGGCTCCCTCAATTGCCACTCATTGGGGATCCTTCATCGTGGCGATGGTCCTCTCCTCCTAGGTACTACTACAAAATCGGTTTTTAGCCGACGATCTCCTCTTAGCAAGTCTCGCAGTGGCCTTCCCTTTATTGTCTGTTCTCCCCTCGACACATGCCACCCACCACATCTTGTGCCGTCTCATCATTGATGCATCTCTGTCTTTTCATTGGTACCTCAATCCCCTTATACGGTACGATAGATGGGCAACTAGTGAGCAACATATCCTCATCTAGGCTGACAAAAGACAAGTTATGTACACAATATATCTTATCCTGGACTGTCGCACCGGCAGCATATACCGAGGGCCGAACGAGTGCATCGGCCTTCCATTTCTCTTGAAAGAGCATTGCAAAAAGGAGAAAAAAAGAAAATTCCTTTTATGGCCTCAAAAAGTATGTTTGTGCCTTATATGACACTATTCGAAACAAAGTTCCCTATTCTGCCCGAATCAATATTTTATGCCTTCCATGGCCTTCTATTAGCTTCCTTACTTTTTACGGTGGAATACCCCTTCTTCATGAACCCAAAAGGACCATTTTACACTTCTATTGTTTCTTATTCTCTTCTTTTCTCTCTCTCACGCACAGACACGCTGGGCACAAGTTGGAACGGCCATGGAAGAGGTTGAAGGGCCCGCCATGGGGACCCAGTGGGGTCCCCTCTTGCGCGCCGCTCCCCGCGGTCCAGGCTCGTGCCACAGCTTGGAGGCTCGGACGAGGGCAGCGGCGGCGCTACCCGGGGCATCGGCACTGGGATTCTGGCGCAGTCCCCTTTGGTGCACCGCTGTCCGCAGCCCAAGCACGCACCACGGGTGAGTGCCTCGCCGTGGGCTAGGGACTCTACCCGACCTCGGGGCTCCAGAGAAAGCACTGCTGCACTTCGGTTGTCAGGCGCTATGGCCACACGCTGGTCGACAAAAGTACAGATCTATCGTGGTTGTTTTTTAGAAAATGGAACAAAGGTCCCGGCCTCTACACCATTCGAGAATGGTGTACGCAGCGGTTCATTACAAGGGGGAGCTCATAGGCTCACAAATCACTCCATAGCGTTTGTAAGGAAATAAAGGAAATAGTTCGAACAAAACAAGACAACTAGGCCGCAATTCTATTCGAGAATTTCCATCCGAAATTGGCAAACACTTGCATAACGACCTTCTCCAAGAGGCGGCAGGCGTTCTTTAAATTCGATCTTGCTTCATCATCTTTAAGCAACAGCGACCAAGTGCGGGTCCAATAAGTAGCCCTGAAGATTACCTGCATGAAAGTGTTAGTTTTAGATCGATTGAATACCATATCATTTCTATTCAACCATATTGCCCAGCATATAGCCGTCAAACCCACACAAACTTGATCTCTAAGCGCTGGCCGAATGCCATTTAGCCAAGAACCAAACATGTTTGAAATGCTAGATGGTGGTTGAATGCCAAATGTGATATGAATTGTTTTCCAAATAAAACGGGAGAAGTGACAATCAATGAAAAGGTGTTCTATAGTCTCCAACGAGCTGCAAGAACAACAACTTAAGTTGCCTTTCCAATTTCGTTTGGCCAAGTTATCTTTAGTGAGTGTAACTCCCTTTTTCAGATACCACAAAAAGATTTTAATCTTGAGTGGTATCTTGAGTTTCCAAATTGGACAATGTCGAGGGACAATGCCATCTTTCATAGTGGCCATGTACGTAGATCGTGTCGAAAAAGTCCCACTTTTATTTAAATCCCAAATGAAGATATCTCTAGCCCTAGTTAAATTAGTTGGTAAAACTTTTGCTACTAGGCTGTACCATGCCTCCAAATTGGGGCCGATTAATGCTCTACGGAAGGAGACATTCAAAGGTGTGGTGCTTAGCACCTCGGCTACCGTTGCGGATTTTTCCTCACGATATGGAAAAGGCTTGGGTATACCAATTTAAGTGGCTGATCTCCTACCCAATTGTCCTCCCAAAAACGGATTTCCATTCCGCTACGGACTTTGAAGTGACCGCATTGTAAAAATTGATCCTTTATTTTCATAAGTCCTGACCAAAAATGGGAGTCTTCCGATTGTTTTTTGACTTGTGTTAGAGTTTTATTTGACAAGTATTTCCTCCGTAGGAGGGTTTGCCAAATTCCTTCCTCATTGATTAATTTGAAAAGCCACTTACTCAAGAGGCAATTATTTTGGATTTCTAGATTTTGGATACCTAGTCCTCCGCAATCTTTCGGTGTACACAATATGCTCCACTTAGTGAGTCTATATTTTTTCTTGTGTTCATCGCATTGCCAATAAAATCTCGAGCGGTAATAGTCTAATTTTTTGAGCACTCCTTTAGGGACCTCAAAAAACGAGAGCATATACATTGCTAGGCTCGTTAGGACGGAATTTATTAAAACTAATCTTCCGCCCACGGAGAGTAATTTTCCTTTCCAACTACCAAGCTTTTTCTGAAATTTTTCCTCAATTATTATCCAATCACTATTTGATAATTTTCTATGGTGCATCGGGATGCCGAGATATATGAAGGGCGTAGCCCCCGTGTTGCATCCGTAGATACGTGCATATTCTAGCTCACTTTCCTTCGCTGCCCCATAGCAATACAATTCGCTCTTATGAAAATTTATTTTAAGTCTGGAAAGTTGCTCAAAAGTACTTAACACTAGTTTATGATTTTTGGCATCATTGAGACTATGTTCCATAAAGAGAATTGTGTCGTCGGCATATTGAAGAATTGATAGACCGTCATCTACCAAATGGGGTACCACTCCCTTGATGTCTCCATTGTTTTTTGCTCTCTCAATAAGGATGGCCAACATATCGGCAACCAAGTTAAAAAGGAGTGGGGACAAAGGATCACCTTGTCTAAGTCATTTCTTGGTTTGGAAATAGTGACCAATATCATCATTGACTTTTATGGCCACACTTCCGCCTTTAATAATTTGGTCAATCCAATTACACCAGATAGGTGAAAATCCTTTCATCCGCAAGGTTTGTTGGAGGAAGGACCAATTGACCTTGTCATAAGCTTTCTCAAAGTCAAGTTTTAGAATGACACCATTTAGCTTCTTTCTATGCATTTCATGTATGGTCTCATGTAGAATTACTACTCCCTCCATAATATTCCTACCGTACATGAAAGCCGTTTGTGAAGGTCTAATGACTTTTTGAGCTACTAGAGCTACTCGGTTCGTCATAACCTTCGTGAAAATTTTGAAGCTCACATTAAGTAAGCATATAGGCCAGAATTGATTAATTTGTTTGGCCTCTTTTTGTTTATGGAGTAGAGTTATGATGCCAAAATTGAGAATAAATAGAGGGAGGTGACCCTTATGGAATTCAGCAAAAAGAGGTAAGAGGTCACCTTTAATGATTTCCCAAAACACTTGGTAAAATTCAGCCGGAAAGCCGTCGGGTCCCGGTGCCTTATTGTGTTCCATTTGGAAGATTGCTTTCTTAACCTCCTCCTCCATAAAGGCTGAGGTAAGAATTTCATTCTCTAATTCGGTCACTTGTGGAATATCATCTCTTATGGACTCAACCATTGTGAAATTATTCTTTTCCGATGCTCCAAAGAGGCCCTTGTAGTAATTAGTGATGAAATGTTTGAGATTTTCATCACCTTCTATGATACGTTCTTCTTCATCTAGCTGAAAAATTCTTGTTCTCCTATGTTTCCCGTTTGCCACTAAGTGGAAGTATTTGGTATTACAATCGCCTTGTAACAACTTAGTTGTTTTGGCTTGTTGGTACCATTTTAATTCTTCCTCTCGTAGCATTTGGGCTAGGCGCTGTTTGAGGCAATGTTTTAGATCAAGTTCTTGGGCACTAAGTATTTGTGTTTCCGCCTTTTTGTCAAGCTCATCGGCTTTCTTGATAATTTCTTGTTTCTCTTTCTTGTAAGTGCCACTCGTATTTTTTGCCCATCCTCTAAGGAATTGGCGTAGTCTTTGGATTTTGAATTGCCATTTTTGTAGAGGTGTTTGTCCACGGCTCTCCTCATTCCATACTTGTGCCACCAATTCCGAAAAACCCTCTCTTAGAAGCCACCCTAGTTCAAATTTGAATAATGGTTGCTTATTAGAGTGGGTCCCATTTCCCGTACTCATAAGTAGGGGTGTATGGTCGAAAATATCTCTATTTAGTGCTTGGACCGTAGCCAAAGGAAACTTTGCCTCCCATTCGGTGGTAACCAAAATTCGATCGAGAGTTTCATAAATTGGTACGGTCCTAGAATTTGCCCATGTGAATTTTCGGTTTGATAGTTCCAGTTCCCTCAAATCTAAGCTATCTATGACAGCATTAAAGAGGAATGGCCATCTATCATTATACCGGTCGTTATTCTTTTCTTACGGGTTTCTAATGATGTTAAAATCACCGCCTACAAGAAGGGGCAAATTTTCTTTGGCACAAGTCTGTACTAATTCAGTCAAGAATGGTTCCTTGAATTCATATTGGGCAGCCCCATAAACCGCCACTAGAACCCATCGGAAACCGTCATCCTTGTTGCGACATAAAAGTCACCTTCGTCAATACTTCCAATATCAAAGACTTCCAAATTAATTCCTAGCAATATGCCACCGGATCTACCATAAGGTTCGGACCAATGCCATAGAAAGTCTCGTCCGCCACAAATATTATTTAAGGTGCTTTGTGGGAAATCTTTTTCCCGGTCTCTAGTAGAGCAATGAAGTCTAGCTTCTCTTCTCTACTTGTATCGGAGAGGAACCTAAATTTAGCCAAGTCACTAAGACCTCTGCTATTCCAAAAGACTCCTTTCATTTTGCACCATTTGTATGTTTTTTAACTATCCTAATTTTTGCATTCCCTTTCTTTCTAGAGGAGCATTTTGATTTGTTCTTTTTGAAGACAGTTTGGAAATCACAACTTAGGTGATCACTGTCATCATCGATAATCTCCTCCATAAGGTCACCACATAAGTGACCAAGAGTGAGATTTTCAAAATCATGGTCCTCTTCCTCATCACTTTCATTGATGCATTGTGCAATCTGATTCGTCTTGTTATTTTTGTGCAGAAAATATGCAAAAATTTGTTTACATTTAATTCCATGATATATGTCTTATGCTTTTCATGTGAAAATAACGCTCAAAGTTGAGTATATTAATTCCATAAAATTCCGGTTTGAACACATGAACTTATAGTGAATTCCATATTCAGTCATGTGTACTATTCTTGGAGAATTAAACATTTTCCATTACTTCTTAAAAAATACAAAGTTTGTGTTATAGCAGCGGCAAAATGTTTTTTTACATGTCATTTAACACCGTCCACTGCCAAAGTTAACGGAAGGGCCATGGAAGGAATAAAAATTTATATTTGGGTGAAATAGGGAACTTTGTTTTGAATAGGGCAATATAACGCAGAGGCATCTTTTTTGAGGCCATAGAAGGAATATTCTCAAAAATAAACGTTGCAACACGTAACAATGACTTGCGTTAGGCATCAATACCAGAACATAGATTATTCATCATTGTATCCTGAAGTTTGCATCAGGCATCATTACCACATTCATTATGTGTAATCACACATTTATATCCTGAAAATCATCATTTTTGCCCGTTCAAGCATCTCCATAGATCATAGTACTACAGTCATACTCATAATCACTCTTGCAGCAGGCCAATACCCATTGGAGAGGCAAAACCGTTGTCCGCAACTAGGCAGACACTACTACAAGTACATTTTTTTAGTGACGGGCTTATGCCAGACTGGTAATACTATTTTAAAATTATATATAAAATACTCTAGTGAAGGGCAGGAACAATATATTATTGCACCATCCGTCAGCCAGAAAAAAGGCGGAAGCCCAGATGGACATGAAAGCAAGACCGGACAACAACACCCTCAACACAAGGAACGTTAGCCGGACGAATCAGAACTCTCTGCCTTGACCATGGCTCCTGATGCATCTCACTCTCACTCCCCCTATGTCGAAAAACATCTTTAACTTTGTGAGGTGGAGGAAGGAAGTACCAAAGATGCCCTCAATATGATTCACGCCAGTTACTACTAGCTAGGGAGCATGTATCCTCCTCCCGTTCCTTTATTTGTGCAACTCTAAAGCATACTACCATTTATGGCCGGAACATTGATGCAACAGAATAAATACCTGAGCTGCACTTGCAGGTAATATGCCGATGTTGTCCTCCCTGATATTGGACGCTTAGCATCAGCAAAGTAAATGTTGTCATCGGGAAGCCATTTTTTCTTTAACCACGCCATCAATTGACCAAAAAAAGTTGCCATCAAAATTTTAGCCACACTTTCAAACATAACTGGAAGTAGTAGATCAGTTTTCGACTAAAAAACAAGTAGTTGATCTGTTTTACTACACTTAGCACTGCAGGAAATCGTGATGCATGGAACTGGAGAAAAGTGAAAGACGCCCAGGCTCTGTTCCACGAATGTGATAGTTCTCGAATCGAGATAGATCAATATGTCTGTTCTCGCCACATTACTCACATGCACGAGAATTTTTATCAAAGAACAGATATAATTACTTATTAAGTCGGCACACGCATACAAATGACAAAATTATCTCATGATCGATGACTATCCTACTAGATGTGACATGTGCACTATTGCTAAATAAGCATCAATTTCCAGAATGATCGCCCATAATGCCAACAAATTATACTCTCATACTTGGCGTCTAGCATATAGCTAGGAATGGGACGGATACTGCATCATCAGATTGTTTCTAGAGATGATCTTGGCAGCAGCTCCTCTACTGGATACAATGTATCAAAAACATTACTTTTTTCAGTATCCCATCAAGTTTGTACATCACCTTCGTTTGTATTAGCACCGACCCTTTGACATTTTCATTTTTTTGCAAGGAACATATACCGAGAGATAACCGATACACCTCCATCAAGTAGCAACACATATACCCTATGTGAACAAGGCTGCATTCTACTGGAATTGCATAATTAGATCCGTTGGTCAGTGGACAACAACCCGGCAATCCCGAGCCAAGTGTGCAGAGCTCGTCGTTGTTCGACAACAAACCAAGTCGGTGCTCAACCCAGTTAGCATTAGTACTAGACCATCAGCCCGTGCTCCTGCACGGGCGAGCAATCCAAATGATATGGTAGGCTCTAAAAAAATTATTACTTCGTAAACTTAAGATTTAGAATATTATAGAACAAATAAAGTGCTAGAATATATATCTATTGTAAACTTAGTTTACTTCTTGACAATTATTCCGTAGAATAAATAATTGTTTTTCAAGGTTTATACGTGTGACATCAAATTTAAATACTATAAATATTATTAAGCTTGTAACAGTTTTTAAAAACAAAATAATTACTTTATAATGCGAAATCAAACTATTCTCACCTTGCACTATAGTAAATATTTTCTTTTCTTCATTGGCCTCTGACTACAATATAGTTTTCTACCCTCTATCCTCATCAACTTTCATATTATTACATATCCATAGAATAGTCCACGAGAAACTGTTAGAATTTCAACACCCATACACTCCTACCACAGTTGGACGTGCTTCCAACATTTTTGGACAACTATTGTTGAACTTGATGGTAGGCAGCTTTCACTGGCAATTTTTCAGTTCCGGATTTGTTGCTTCGGCTACGATAATGTAGTCATCATTTTTTTTCGTTTCAAACTTGTGAAGTAGATTTCAGAACCAGCATATAGTGCATATGACATGAATACACCTGTGTTCCAGCTGGCTGTTTTGTAGTATATTGTGGAGTTATGAAGACGATGGACTATGAAATCCAGCTCAAACGTTGGTGCTTTGTGTCATAAAAAATAAAAGACTACCCATGACTCGTGCAATGGCTTTCATCAATAGTTAGACCTTTCTTTATTGTAATTTCTTTATATGATAGCACATTTAATTTATTTTCATACTTCATATTCATTTACTTTTGCACCCTAGTAAAACTACAATGTGACTGAATTTGTGTAATAATGTTAAATATTGTGTTTGTAATAAAGAGCTGGTAAGAGCCTTCTATTTGTAACATCCTGGCCCAGGACTTAATAGGATTGATAGAATACTCATGTCAACAAGTTGCAACTTCTTTTCTGAAGCTTATCTCTAAAGAACTCTAAGGTTAAGCGTGTTTGGCCTGGAGCAATTTAAGGATGGGTGACCAACCGGGAAGTGATTCCCGGGTATGCATGAGTGAGGATAAAGTGCGCAGAAAAGACTAGTGTTGGACTGTGGGGAAATCTTGAGGACCTATTAAGCTCCCATGTGTAAGCGGACCGGGCCCGAAGTGGTGGGATGTTACGGATGGTATCGAGCCGACTCTCGCGGTTTTACGGGCGCATGTGTTGCACGTGTGCGAGCATGGTGTGCATGGCTGGTGTGGGCCTGGAGTGGTCACACAGCATGGCACATGCTGCTGGCGAGTGGACACATGGACGTGGCTAAGAGAGGAAGTTCCCGGCTTGGGGTTGATCGACGAGGACGTCGGTCTTCTAAGGGGTTGAGTGCGTAACATCCTGGCCCAGGGCTTAATAGGATTGATAGAATACTCATATCAACAAGTTGCAACTTCTTTTTTGGAAGCTTATCTCTAAAGAACTCTAAGGTTAAGCGTGCTTGGCTCGGAGCAATTTAGGGATGGGTGACCAACCGGGAAGTGATTCCGGGTGTGCATGAGTGAGGATAAAGTGTGCAGAAAAGACTAGTGTTGGACTGTGGGAAAATCTTGAGGACCTATTAAGCTGCCATGTGTAAGCGGATCCGGTCCGAAGTGGCGGGATGTTACACTATTTACTAAAGAAATTTTTTTATTTATAAATCCAATCACGATCACACGCTCATGATTTCACCCCTCTTCCGGTTTTGTCAGCTGAGATAACAAAGAGGTCCTTGCTTTGAAAATCCTGGTTCTATTGATCGAATCGCTGAAAAGACTCACAAATACCCAGCTGCAGTGTTTGATTGATCAAATCGCTGACCTCCTTCCAGGATGGAAAGCCGACCTCATGACAAGGCAGGGACGAGCGATACATGTACAACATGTCATGGTGGCTACCATGATGTACCACGCCATGGCCCTTGATCTTCCTCATTGGGTCATCAAAGCTCTCGGAAAAACTTGAGAGGATACCTATGGCGTGGTCGCAAGGATGCACAGGGAGGCCACTGCCTCCTTGCTTGGCTGAAAGTTACACGGCCTAGGGAGCTTGGGGGACTAGGAATTGCTGACCTGCATAAGCTGAACATAGCCCCGAGAGTGAGGTGGCTCTGCTTCCAAAAGGTAGCAACAGACAAGGCTTGGACGTCGCTGCCACTCCAAGCAAGTGATAATGTTAAAGCTCTCTACTCGCTAGCAATGTGTACCGAGATCGGCAATGGAATGAACACACTCTTTTGGGAAGATAGATGGCTGTTGGGACAGCGCATCCAAGATCTTTCCCCGCTGATTGCAGGCATGGTGCCCAAAAGGATTGCTAATAAATGAACGGTCAGTGAGGCTATCAATGACATGTGCTGGGTGAGAGATATCTATGGGATAGCAACTATAGAGGTCATCATGGAGTTCATCAAACTTTGGGACCTTGTTTCGGGTGTGCTTCTTCAGCCGGAGGTTGAGGATACCCATTTGTGGCGCCTCTCGGCCTCGGACAACTACACGGCGAAATCAGCTTATGAGGCTCTTTTTCAAGGGGTTGTTGCCTTCGAACCTTGGAAAAGAATATGGAAAACATGGGCATCGGGAAAGTGCAAGTTTTTGATGTGGTTGGTGGCTCATCGGCGCTGTTGGACAGCGGACAGGTTGGCCCGAAGAAACCTGCCACATCCTGAGAAATGTCGGTTGTGTGATCGGGAGGAAGAGACGATCGATCACTTGCTGGTGGGATGTGTCTTCCCAAGGCAAGTATGGCATCACTACCGGAAAACCAATTGTTGCCGTGTGCAAGAGTCTTCGCCGTGCGCCAGGAGCGGTGGCACTAGGGGCAGCGGGAGCGGTGGCAGTAAGGCTAAGGGTCGAGTGACTCGGAGTAGGTCCGTAGCACCACCTTCTCCGCCGGAGGCGGAGGAGGAGGAGGGGGAGGAGGGGAGGGGAACTCGGAGGAGGGGGCTCGGAGGAGGGGGAGGGCAGGAGGGAGAGTCGGAGGAGGGGGACGGGCAGGAGGGTGAGGATGAGGGTGAGGGTGAGGAGGAGCAGGAGGGGGAGCAGGTGAAGCAGCAGCCTACCGTGTGGCTGCGGGGTCCTACGAGACTCACCGACAGGCCGATACCTTTGTCCACGCGGCCGGTAATTCGACCGAGTAATGCCATCGTAAGTAACTTCCGACTACTTCCTTCATTTGATAATGTGAAAATCTTTATTAATATAAAACTAATATTTTTTCTTAATCACTTTTCGCAGGAGTTGGAAATTGATCACCCCGGGTAGTCATAAACGCAAGGTGAACGCCGTCCTTGTGCTTTGGTCAGGCTGCACTTCCCAGGTCAGGTTCACATTGGTGAAAGGTACGAGCCAGCGTGGACTTGGGAGCACTACCGCGTCGCCACCGAGCAAATCGACGCATTCAACAGGTGCTCCGTCAACAAGGCGGATCGAGTGTTGTCGGAATTGTGGGTAAGTCTTTCTCGCTCTACACTTTTGATTCATTGCATTCATTGTACACTTATACAATAAAAACTAAACACATTATGTCTACATGCAAGAATTCTACACTTGTGAGCCAGGGTACGAGGAGATGGCTAAGGTTGTGGCTCACAACCGATGTCGGAAGCTCGTGAAGGACATGCACTACGAGGCGCAAGTTCAGTGCGTCATTAACTACTATGGCCATATCCTTCGCAAAAAGATAACCAAAGATGCGGCTAGGACTGTGAGGGGAGCAATACTTGCAGGTAAATATAGATTTATCTCCGATTTAATGCATTGCTTCATTTGATTTTTTGACGTCTCTCATCTGTCCCGTGTAGGTGCCTGCGCCGTGGTGCCGTAACGACGATTTGTGCTGGGAACGCATAGTGGACAAGTGGTTCTCACCCAAGTGAGAGGAGATGCACAACGCTGGCCGAGCCCGGCGTGCGCTGATGCCTGGTCCATCTCACCTCCAAGGCAGCTTTAGCAACGAGGAGTACAGGGCTCGCTGGGTATGCAGAGTCATTTATTTGTTTTATCTCCTAATTATGCATAAATAGTAATGAACTTGTTGTTATTTTGTTTGCAATCCCGGTCACATGGAGGCGCCGAGTGTCCCGAGTTCGTGGGCTGGGCTATGGCCCACCAGAAAAAGGCTACTCGGGCCAGCTACGACCTTGAAAACCCTCCTTCGGCTTACAGCAACCCCTTCGTCTACTCCCGTATCACTGCATATACACGGAGGTGGGTAAGCAACTCTATGGCTCGAGTGGGATCCGACCGCCCACCCTATTGATGCTGAGGTGGCCATGAGGGCGGGAGGAGGCAAGAGGCATGGCCGGTTGATCATAGGCGACGGCACCGTGGACACGAGCAGTTGCCCCGCCCTCTCACGGATTCGGGCGAGGGACCCAACCACCGCCCCGCCTATACGTCCACACCAGACCGTCGTAGAGCTGCAAGTGCAGAGATTTGAGATTGTTTCTACTTCACTAAACAATTATTGAATTTCTAATCATGTATTATCACTGCATTGTAACAGTTCAATGGAAACTTTTGTAGGTCGAGCTCGCCGAAGAGAGAAGGCAGCGACAGGAGGAATCGGCGCGACAACAGGGGGATGTGGCCAACTTGTTTGCTTACATTGCTTACATGCAAGCTGAGTTGACAGCAGGACGACTACCGCCACCGCCTCCAACTATGTCTCATATGTTTCCAGTCACTCCTCGGGTAATCTACTTTGTAACTATGTCTCAAATGTTTCAAGAATTAGAGACTTAGTAAACAGGAAACATTGTTCCATTTGCAATCACTTGGAGACTAAGATAATCTAGAGAATTGGATATTGTAGAAACTTACAATCTTAACTAAAATGAGTATTCGCTGGTTTGCAAACTTTTCTACTTTTTGCAGAACCTATCGGCGGCATCGAATGCCTCGGTGAACATGTCACCTATGTTGCCCCGCAGCAGTTGTACCCACAAGTGCCGCCGTTCGAGCCCCCACCCTTCGGCCCACCGCCGTTCGAGCCACCACCCTTCGATCCACATCTGTGAAATCATGGTTTGTTGTACTCGTGAACGGCCTATGAATGTTATGTGTTGTTTGTGATGATATTTGTGATGTTATGAGACAAACGGATGATATATGTGTTTTATTTGTGATATATGTGTCGTGCGATGATATGTGCGATGAATTGATGATTATGTGATATATTTGTGATGTGTTTGATACATGTGATGTTTGAAATGTAAATGAGTAGACCGAGGCTAAAAAAACAAAAAAAGGAAACCTGATGGTCGTTTTGCCGTGTGCCAGGGGCAAGGCACACGGCAAAGTGACCATACTGGCAATTCAGGTTGGTCACTTTGCCGTGTGCCACTGCGGGCACACGGCAAAGTGACCATATGATCGCCGTGTGCTGGGCATAGGGACACACGGCAAAAGCGGGCATATTGTCGCCGTTTGTTGTGAGCGTGGCACACGGAAAAGGTCAAAGTACTTTTGCCGTGTGCTCCCGTGCAGCACACGGCAAAGGAAAACTACTTTGCCGTGTGCGCTAGTGTGACACACGGCGAACAGATTTGACGTTTCTGTTAACTTTGCCATGTGGGTGTCCTGGCACACGGTAAACACTTCGTCGTGTGCCCGTGTTATGGCACACGGCGAAGGCGGCTTTGCCGTCTATAGCTATCGCCGTCGGGCATTTGCCGTAGGCCGCCTACGGCAAAGTGGTTTGCCGTGTGTCTGGGCCCTTCGCCGTGTGCCGCGGGCACACGGCAACAATTGGTTTTCCGGTAGTGCATGTGTTACTGCAGCGCATAGGCCATGGACATCTAGCGCCCCAGCCGGATGAGCTCATCTTTGTTGACTGGTGGGCCATGGTGGCAAGGTCGGCGAGCAGTGCTGTGACCAAAGGGCTGAACTCGTATATCACCTTGTGTGCCTGGACACTTTGGCGACACAGGAACGAATGCGTGTTCAACGGAGTTGCCCCCAGCCTTTCAGCCGTGCTGCGAACAGTGGGCGAGGAGGTCAAAATGTGGAGCATGGCGGGCGCCGGGAATCTGTCTCGGGTGGCTGGTCCTGATGATGATGCTGTCGGGTCGAGTGGAGTCACCTAGTGTGAGAGTTTATGCCTGCCCTTGATCCTTCGATAAGGATGCTGCTCTGTTACTGCCACTGCTGTGGTGGAAAGGATGTGAGCGTAAATGGATGTGAGTGCCTCTGTGAGTGTGTGAGCGTGTTGACCCCTTTCTGTAATTACTTCTCTTCTTCTATTAATGAAATGATGCGCATGTCTCTTGCGCGTTCGAGAAAAAGAAAATCTTGGTTCTATCATAAGATTATCCTTGTCTGCATTTCTTAGGCTTCAAAATATGGGAACTTATATTAGTTTCAGAATAAGTGATGAATTCTTTCTCTTTTTTGCAAGGGTAGTGATGAGTTCTTGACTGGAGTATGAACCATTAATGTTTTCCAAATATGATTGTTAGAATCAAAAGGTTGTTTTAATTGTCATGACTACCAAATCTAGTCACATGTATAATGATTTTTACTGCTTTCTTAGTCTGTTTTTTGGCACACTAATAATAATTTGAATGTCCGATTTAGTGCTTAACATGTGCTCACGAATGCATGATTTTCTATGCAGATTGGGAACGTACCTTGTATCCAGGCAAGGTAATTGTCATCCGTATGGAGGGGCATGAGGCAAACTCCAGGTGATGCCTTTTTGATGATCTAGGCGACATTAACCTTCCGCGTCCAACATCAAGAGTCAGTATAGCTCATCAACCAACCTGTCAAGTTTCTTTTATCCCACTTGATTGCATCGTCAGTCGTCACTGCTTCAGTACCTCTTGCAGACAGCAAACCTACACAGTATAGCTGTGCTAAAGGATCCGTCGAATAACAGGGAATTACAGTTGAACCTCATGATCCTCAGCCACTCGGTAATGAAGTATCATGGCCATTCCACAGCGTTAAGAACTCGTCACCAATAAAACCATGGCAGATCAAATTGTAGAGGAGAGCCCCTACACTACCTTGTCACCAGAAAGCACAAGCACCCCTGGCTGGATTCGATCGAATCCTTGCTGCCGTGATGCGCCATGCGCCATACAGATCCATTTGTAGAGGAGAGATCGAGGCGAACACCTTTCTTAAGATTTGGAACGTGCATGCAGATTGCTACCGTGATGCAGTTAGGTTGAGTAAATCTTTTTTGGAGTTAGGTAACTACTGCAGGTAAAGAAAAATCATTAAACGCATCTATCAGACGGATTTCTCTTTGGGCGCTCTACATCGTGGGTAATTGGAATTAGGAAACTACAGCATGTATAATAATTATTAAACACATCTGACCCGTGTTTGGGGACTTTACAATATGGGTGAGCAGGTGTAACATTGATCTTTGGTCATGATTTGTTGATTATCCATATTGACGGTTGGATGTTTTGCTTTTTTTGGGAATTTCTAGGATTTATTCACAATTAATGTGGACGCCTCAAAAGGAGCCTCCAATTAGTAAATATAAGATATTTGGCAGGTGATAATCAATCAAGTGGTTGAGCTCCTGCTCGCAACAGCGATCATTTCAGTGGAGCTAAATCTCCTGAAACCTCCTAGTTCCAAACAAGTTGAGAACAAGTGACCGTACACGTACTATAAGAACTCATTTGCTAATTGGTCTATTCCTCGCTGCATATCTTTTACCCTGGATCTTTTCCTGTGCCGGGGAGGTGTATATATAGCATCTCCAATCCGTGGGGCAAGTATTTTCGTGCATGCATGGAACTACATTTGCAATAGAACAAAAATCAAACTTGGGCCATCCATATGCTTTTCCATGTGAGTAATGAATGCTACCCAATCAAACTTCATCTAAAGTATTCATTAGACAAGTGGCTATGCGGAAAACCATAATTTCCTGCTAGTGTGGCTCCGTATCTGCACCTAGTGCTCTGGGATGAAGCATTGAATGTTTTGAACATAGCACATGGAGGGACAACTTAAAAGTACATAATTTCCCTGAACAGATTTTGCAAAAAAATTCGTTGGTGGACTCCACTTTTCTACAGATATGTCAGGTTTGATGAAATAGAAAAATCACATTAGTATAAAAATAAAATATAGATACACCAGGCACTTCACTCTTCTAAGACGTCTATCCTGAGCCAAAAGTTTTATTGATGCATTCCACTGTCATAAATGATCTTTCACTTATATTGCAAATGTCAAAATGATGCAAATTTCATTAAACAACATCATCTTCCTTGTTCATTATTTTGTCCCTAAAGTTCTAGGGTGTGTTTAATTAGACTGTGACTATGATAAAATAACAATTATGATACATACTACCACCAGTACAATATTGCGGTATTGTACATTGTATTTTAGTAATTGTACACATTTTTATTGAAATTACATTTCCTTGCAATTCACGTTTTGTGAAACTCAACTTTGAAATTCTCGTAAATCAAATATAAAATCATGAATTTCAAATAAAAAATTTCCAAATGCGTGAAATTCGAATTCAAAGTTCAATTTTGAGAAAAAATAATTTTGAAAGTTGCAAATTTTCAATTCACGAAATTGAAATTTAACGAATTTATCTTGTTTGAAATCTGTCCATAAATTCAAATTCGACTTTCGAGAAAAATCAAGTTTGAAATTTGTGAAATTTCAAATTCATGAAATTTAAATTCAAATTTGTAATTTGGGAATTTTTCAATTCAGAAAAATCAACAATGAGCTTCCACTTGAGCATCTCCTGCGTCCTGCAGCATCACCAAATAAACAGCAAGAAGTACAAATCAGCTCTTCGTTCTTGATCAAATATGCAGGAAATTACAGGGGATGGAACTGTACAAGTGACATACTTGACCTGTTCTTGTTTCTGCAGCATCAAAGCATGGTCCTCTCCTTCTCCTTTGTGTTCTGAATCATCATCCATCCGACTTGTATTCGTCACCTGACTGAAAAATTCTTGCACGGTGATGCCCTAGATTCAGAAGTCTCCAAGAAAGATTGGGAACCCTGAAAAATCTAGCACCGTGCTTCATAAGTTAACAGCATGTCGAATGGGGCAATTCAGCAACAACACGCTTAATATTGCACATAGAAGCTCAATAATCCAACAGGACTGTGGTGCAGCAGACCCAGCCCAGCGGATTCGAGAGTTAATCAATTGTCAGGCCGTCCAAAATTAATCCTCGGATTGACGAGTCAGAAGCCTCGAGCGGATTTATAAGCTCAGTAAAAAAATCGGTTCTACATATTTCATGGCGGGCGGGATGGCGGCGGCATCCGGGATCACAAGCCGCGGCGACGGGCGTAATAGCGGCGGCTAGAGAGGAGGGACGTTGGGGTCGCAGGCGACAGGGAGGGAGGTTGCGGGCTGGGGTGGCACGGCGGCCGGGGTGCAGGCGCGATGGAGGCCGGGGTCTAGGCGCGGAGGCCGAGGATCGCAGGGCGACGGGGAGGGCAGGCGCCGCGCGAAGGCCTAGGTGCAGGCTGTAGGCGATGGGGAGGGAAGGCACGGAGGTTGGGTTGCAGGCGCGGCGGCCGGGGGTCGCTGGTTACGGGGAGAGGGCGGTTGTGTGCGACGGGGTGGGGTCGGTTTGGGACGGGGTCACGCGGGTGCGGGGAGGGGGTGGCTCGGATTTCTGATCTGTTTCGCAAGTGCGGACGAAGGTCGTATGTGATGGACGAAGATCGCAGGCAGATGGAAACACTACGAATTTTGTAAGTAGTAGAGATTGGTACCTTCAAAAGACTGCGCCAGCATGACCTTTAGATTCATGAAGTCCCCACAGGTGCAAATTAAAATGTTTGAATTTTTATTTGTTTAAGTCCTTTTATATGTATATATTTTTATGTAAAGAAAAATTAGAATTTGGTCTAAAAATTGAGAAATGTGATGAACAAAAACTAAAAAATGTGGCCACAGAGTACTAGCTAGCTCTAAACCAATGCCTGAGCAAACCTCAAACCTAGCCCGACGTGCAAACCGAGCTAGCATATGTAGTTATGATTTTTTTTGTTGTGGAACCCCCAAACCAATTCAAATAGCAGATTTGACAAGGGTACTACATAAACACTTATTATTTTTTTGGTGATAGGTGACATCGCAGGTATTACCCAAAAAATAGTTCTGTATTATATTTGTACATATTTTTCTTTTATTCAAAGTTTTAAATTAAATAATGTTGGACTATTTAATGCAATGTTAATAATATCAACTACGTGAATTCGCTAGGCCTTGCATGTGAATAAGCCATGGACATGCAAACAATGAGAATGAATCATGGTGAATTGATTTTATTTTTTTTTTGGTTGAGTGGGGTGATGAAAATTCAGATGAATATTAGAGCACAGAAAATTAATTCTACCACCGTGGCTAATTCTTATCTTTTATTAAACGGGTCATTTTTATTTATGGAGTCATCTTTGCTGAAACTAGCTTGGAGGTGTGTGGAATCACCCTATCTAAAAGTGGTTTAGAGGTGTTGTTTGCCCCTATTGATGTAGGCAATAGTCATATGGGACGGTCAGATGGCTGCCGTGTTTGATAGTGTTGCATAAAATTTTTGTTTTGTGAGTCCTTGAGCTAATTCATTGCATTAATATATATATCTTCATTCAAGAAATAGAAATATAATATTAAACAGAATCATATGACATTCAAGGACTATTAAAAGAATATTAAACAGAATCATATAAGAAATCTGATGTTCTTATCGAAGGTACAATGCAATAAAACAAAGATATAGTGTACATGATTCCTATAGTAATAGAAGAGAATGAACTATTCGATGATTATATAGAAATAAAAACGAAAGGTAGGACACATTAGGCTGTTCTTGCTCATGTTGTTGGGTTGTTGCAGCTCCATGGATCTGGCAATGACTAGAGGAGAGGTGAGGAAGTAAGTGCACGATGGAGGGTTGATGAAATTGTTGGAATATACTACTCCATCCTAAACTGTTATCATTGTTGCTTTTTTCATTATATTTGACCATTCCTTTTATTGAAAATATTTTAAGAAATATCATATATTTTGTTGGAATGTGTTCTATCACTAAAGTAACTTGAAATATGGCATATAACTTCTTATATTTGAATAAATATTATGAATAAAATGAATGGGCAAACATAACGAAAAAATCAATGACAAAAACAATTTAGGAACAGTAAATGCCAACGACTATGGGGCCTACTCCGATTGCAATGGTCAGGCTGCTGGCTCTTCCCCAAGGGAAATAATCGATCTAAAGACGATCAGGACAAGCAGAAAAGGTGGAGGCCAACCATGATGAGCTGATGTGGCTACTGCTGTTAACATCGCGAGTTTCTCACCATGGAAGAGGTGATCGCGACTCGAGACTACTGGTAAAGGACCACGACATCAGGAATCAGGACACAGTGGTTGATGAACAGGCCGGCCACGATGGCGACCTAAAACGAGGTCGCCATGACGATCTTCGTATGGCAGAGCACAACGTCAAGATCACGAGGTGAGGAACGGTGGCTGATTTGAAGAAGACAAGGAGGCGGCGTGAAGTGCGGTGGGCACGGCGGCGACCACAAGGAAACAGCTACCAAGGCATCCTGACGGGAATGAAGCACGATTGGACACCTGGATCCTCCACACAAGTAATGTACATGCCACAAGTATCTGCCTTTATCCATTACTCCTGATGCATCTCACTCTCACCAAGCCAATCTCGTTCCCCTGCGCAAAGACGCTTTGCTCTGTCAACAGGCAGTGAAGTACCAAAGGGGGCCTCAATGTTATTTATGCCAGTAGCCCAGTACCAGACATACTTTGTGAGCTCTGTGCTCCTCCCGTTCTTTCCTTTGCGTAATTCAAAAGAATACAACTATTTATGTCCAGAACATGGATCCAACATGATAAAGATCAGAGCTACAACTGCCGGTTACTTGCCAATGTTGTCCTCCCTGATATTGGACACTACACCGGCAAAGTAAATGTTTACATCGGCAACGATGCTCACTTTACCCACGGCATCAATCCGCCAAACTAAACTACCTTGAAACCTTAAGCCACAGTCTAACTGGAAGTAGTTGTTCGATTTTACTTCCTCTAGTGGAACTGCATAAAATCGTTGTTGAATAGAGTCCATGCTCTGTTCATGCTCTGTTCATGAGAAGGAGAAGGAGAAGGAGAAGAGAGAGAAATAAGTTCATGCTCTGTTCGACGGGCAAGTTTATTCTTGAATAAGTCAGATCTATCTGTTCTCACAACATTGATCACTAAAGAAAACTTTAGATGAAAACGTTTGAATATAAATTTTATTCAACTAAAAATAGTGGTATTTTGACATGCTCTTTTTATGCTCTGTTCTATCATTCATATTGATGAAAAAATATAAAGATTTTTTTAGATGAAAAACGACTATGTGTGGTATGTGCATTTTTCCACATAATGATCGCCCCTTGTGCCAACGTATAGTATTCATATGTGATGTGAGACTAGCATACCAGAAGATCAGATTCCTACACTCTTATCACAAGAACCATACGTACCACATGTCTGCTTTTATCCGTGCCTCCTGATGCATCCCCCTCTATCACCAAGCCAATCCCGTCCCACTGTCATCAGAACCTCTCACTGTCACTACCAAAAACCAGCTAAGAGACGTTCACAATCTTATACTGCAGGCACACTCAAGCATTGCTCGACATGATATATATACATGGCAGGGCTGAAACAGTTGCATGGACATAGAGAGGCTCGACTACGTTGGAAAACATTGTTTAGAATCAACATTCACATCTTGCGATCTAGAATTGACATTCCAATTATTCTATGCAATGCACGTTCACAAGCCTCATATCCCCTTTCACCACATTATATGTACTAGTCCATCAACCCTAGCAGATACACCGGTTAATAATTTGAAAAAAACTTCTATTTTGTCTAAAATAATAAGTTTACAAAAATTTTAGCATGCCTAAAATACCTAAATTTAGGAAGTAGAATTGGTATCTTTCAAAATGATATATTTGTATGTATACAACTAAATTAATCTGTAAACATTTACTAATCTCTCTCTCTCTCTCTCTCTCTCTCTCTCTCTGTGTGTGTGTGTGTGTGTGTGTGTGTGTTTCTGTGAACCTGTCGGACTCCAAAAATATGGTTGTCCTTGGTTCCAAGGCTTCTTTGCCGCTCGCCGAGGAACATTATTAGGCCGAGTTGACAATTCTCTCCCTTAGATGCCACACTTAGCTATCTTGTTCCTTCTCCACCCCCGTGTCCTCATCGACACCCCACTCTGAGTTTCTGTTGGAACCTCGTCCTAGCTGGCCAAGGTGAAGCTACGTACAAACACTTGTCCCTGGTTGTCCTGCAGGCTGCGTAGACTGAGGTTGTGCCAGTACATCAGCATTCCATTTCTCTTAAAAGAGGACTGCAAAAAGGAGAAAAAAATCCAGCACCTATCAACTTGACTTGCATCAGATATCAACACAAGAATATGGGTTTTGCTTCACCTAAAATTTTTATCTGGCATGATCTTCTGAAAGTCTCATTTTTTATTATACATAATCACACCATATCCTGAAAGTCTCATTTTTTATTAGAGAATCATTATAGATCTTCTCACTATTAGAATAGTCATTTCATACAGAGGCCAAGACGCATTGATCGAAGTGGCAAAACTATTGTCTGCAACTAGGCAAGAAGTACTACAAGTATGTTTTTATAGCTACTAACGGACTTATGCCTGAGACTGCATGTTATTCTTGAACTATATAAAAATACTAGGGACCGGGTTATCCCTGAGACAACTAATACTATTTCAAAATAATTAAATAATAGAGGTTTTCTGGTCCAAAATAATGATCATTGTTTTTCCTGAACTAATAACCATTAGTTGTAGGGTATTATTTTTGTAATTGTACTAAAAATCAATTAGTTTTCATTTTTAATAATAATTTCAATTTTCGGGTTAGCCACTTATGTGCAGGCCCAATAGCTAACAGCTCAAACTAGTCTGAAAAAAAAAACGATGGCAAAACCACTATCGCCTTCCTCATCCCGTGCTACCATCAGCCACCCAGCACCGCCTCCACAGTCCCGTATCCAGCACCGCCCCCACAGTCCCGTATCCAGCACCGCCATCTGCCACGATGCCCAACGCCCGGCACTCAGTAGCTGCTGCGATTCAGATCCAGGTGCCCTATGCGCTTGAGAATTGAATTACTCCCTCAAGTGATGGAGTCCGTCTTGAAATATTTTTTTTGATTAACGGCTGGCAATGGATTCCATCAACTTGAGGGAGAAATTCAATTCTCCCTCAAATGATACTCTTTTCCTCGCCAACTCGTAACAGAAGACAGACTCCATGACTTGAGGGAGAAATTCAACGACTCTTTTCCTAACAGGCAAGGTTCCAGGCAACCCTGCCTGTTAGCAAAGAGTATCATTTGCCTGGAACTTGAAGAAGCAACATTGACGGCGTCGCTGGCGAGGACTGCAGCAGCTTATCTGAAAGCCTCTATGGCAGCGCCGAGAGATGCGACAATGAAGTTCAGGAGCAGGAGCTGACATTGGACATGAGGTCGGCATGTCTGCTTCTAACTGAAAAAGCTAGGATAGGACCATGGCGGTATGCACCAACCGGCCTTGGAGTTGAACGCAGGTCACGTTCTGTTTCTCCCACGGCAAAGTTGGTGGTCGACCCGTAATGTCCAGTGGGGTTCCAAGGGGCAGGTACGATACGAAACAGTTCGCCACATGGCGATGGTGTCCCTAGTTGAACAATGCCGTGTGTGACTTTGTACATGATCCCTGATGCATCTCACTCTCACCAAGCCAATACCATCCCCCTTATGCGAAAAACAATCTTAACTTTGCTCTGTTTCAGTGTGATCCATGCTAACAACACTACTTGTGTATATATATATATATATATATATATATATATATATATATATATATATATATATATATATATATA